>APFE030276952.1:14026-51475 GCA_000404065.3 Pinus taeda
CAGAAATTAGCTCAGCGAAAACCATGGATTTCATAGACTTGGCAGACAAGAACTCAAGATCAAATTCTGGAAAAATGACTATCCATCTATTATATTTGCCCCCAATCACTCACCTACTGAGGACAAATTAAAATGAATTGACCGCCGCTAAGACAAAAGTTTTGCGCAGCAGGATATAATGACGGAGCCGCTAGACAGCATGGGCAACTGCCAAGGCCAACTTCTCAACCGGAGAATAGTGAAGTTCAGGACCTATTAAACCTCGGCTCAAATAATAAATCACATGCTTGGTGAGAGCGTCATCCTCCTGAATGAGAACCATACCAATGGTTGATTCTGCTGCAGCGAGATATAAAAGGAAGTCTCTCCCATAATTCGGTGGACTCAAAAGTGGGGTAGAGACTAGTTCCTTTTTCAAAGCATCAAACGATCATTGCACAAAGTTGTCCCATACAAATGGAACTCCTTTCCGTAGCAAACGCATGAACCCTTTAGTGATCCTGGCATAGTTCGCTATAAACTGTCTTAAGAAATTAGCCTTTCCTTAAAGACTTTGAAGTTTTCGAATTGAGGACGGGGGAGGCAACTGAACTATTGCCTCAACCTTGAAGGGATCAACCCAAATCCCTTCATTTGACACAATGAACCCTAACAACTGATCGGACGTAACTGCGAAAATGCACTTGTTGGGATTCAATCGGATTTTATAAAAATTACATCGCTCGAAAACCATTCGAAGGTGACTAGTGTGATCAGTTCTCTTTTGAGAACGAGCAGCCAGATCATCCAAGTATGCTTCGATGACATGTTTGATGTCGTGGAAAGCATATGACATGGCCCGCTGAAAGGTGGCTCCAGCATTTTTAAGACCAAAAGGCATCTTTCTATATGCAAAGGTACCCTAGGGACATATAAAGGCTATCTTGTGTTGATCTTCAGGACGGATAGAAATTTGATTATAACCAGAAAAACCATCCATGAAGGAAAAAATCTCATTACCCACACACTCGTCGATAATCTGATTAATGAATGGCATGGGGTAATTATCTTTCGGACAAGCCTTGTTTAGGTCCCTAAAATCGATGCATATTCAGATTGTTCCTTGCTTTTTATCTATAGGGACTGGATTAGAAACCCAATCAGTAAGAGGAACAGGGTATATGAAACCTGCCTTTAGCAGCTTCTCCACTTTAGCTTTGATAACTGCTTCTTTCCTAGGGTTAACCAGTCGAAGCCTTTGACGAACTGGTTTGGTGTTTTCATACGTCTTGATCTCATGTTGAACTATAGATGGGTCAATGCCAGGAATTTCTTCATAAGACCAAGCAAATACATCTTGAAATTCCTTGAACAGGTCAGTGTAAATTTGAATTTCTTCAGGGGAACACTCAATTCCGATGAAGAGATTCTCGATCATGTTAGGGTCCCTAGAGATGTTTATAGGTTTTGTTTTTGAAATCACCGACATATTACCTTCGGCACGAACGTGTCCTGGAGCCAAAGGATTTGACACCGTAAAAACATCACTAGTACAGAGCTCGGAGAATCTATATTCTACCTCCTGCAATGGAGGAAGAAAGTATGAATGATGGTGTAAATCTTCCCAAGGTCAATCTATACCCATCATTGCTTCGAGAATTTCTTCTTCAGAAGGTAAAACTAAATCTAAGCAGTCCAAGGCAGAGGTAGAATCAAGGCTCCAAGCCGGGCCACATCGCCATCTAACTCCTCTTCAGAAAAAGAACTAGAATGTTCATCTGCAGAGTTGACGATAGACTGATATCTAAGCTCAGCTGCAGATATAGGGAATGCCATTCCATTCCCTTGTCCTTCAACTAATGTGGTCATAGGTGAAGGCAAGGTACAAGGGTCTAAAAAATAACGAGTTCAGAAGAACTCTTCTCGAGGAGACTCCTTAGATGATGAAATGGCATTGATTTTAGCGAAAGGAGAGGGAAGATCAAAAGTACCCATCAACGAGGAATACATACCTACTCCTAAATTCTCAGTAGGCAGACAAGGGTTATCCAATAAAGGAACATTAGAGTCAGAGCTTGCTTGAGGATCATCTGGACAATAATCCAATTGATCAACCTTAATGATTGTCCCCTCACGAGGAAAGCAAATGACACGAAACAGAGTCGAAACAACGACATCCATTTCATATACAAAGTTCCTTCCTAAGAGGAGATTATAGTCTAGGTTAGCATCTACGACTTCTACTTCAATATTAATGACCTTCCCCCAACACATATAGGAAAGGCCGGGATAATCCCATGTGGCTTATGAGAATTACCATCAAATGCAGTCAAGATGTTAGGTGAAGGAACAACCGAAGGTGATCCAATAGCCTTCCAGCATGACATCGACATGATGCACGTGGAAGCTCCTTCATCAATAATGGTACGAAAATTGTTAATTTTCCGATATGTAGACTTTATTTGAAAAGCCATATGATGAGGGAGTCGCTTTTTGACATTTAACATGTCGAAAGTGAGCACTAAAGAGTTAGTTGGATCGACTGCCCCAATTGCGGAAAGTTAAGCACTTCGCTGAGCCAGACACGACTGGAGAACCTCTAAAGCAGACATGGCTCACGGACTCTGAGCTAGATCCTCAACAATGGAGTAATTCTGGGCGGCCCTAGCATTAGGATTAATAGTCGCACGTTTAGCAGAATCTTTTGGTATCCGTGGTATAGTCTCAACAAGGGGTCGCTCAATATGAAGGTCGGTATTTCCGGGAACAGTCTTGTCCTTGGAAGTTTCAGCTTCACCATAATCACGTGACCGAGTAGCCACATGGATGTTAGAACCCATCATGAAAACATTCGATGACTTTTCCCCTTCCTGGTTGCCCCCTTCGAAGGTTCCAGGGTTTGAACTCGCGCCAGCAAGAAGTTGTTGCCCTTGGGGAAAAGGGTTGGTTAACACAGCTTGAGAACTAGAAGTCCCTTGCTGCCCTAACAAGCACTAAGCATCTTCAATATTGGGGTAAAGATGAGTTAAATGGTCTCCACTGCACAACTTGCATGGAAACTTGACTTTCTTTTTAGACTCATTTCTACCACCACCAGCATTATTGCCGGATTTATTTGCGTCAGGCTTCCCATCTTGGTTCTTTTTCTTACCTCATCCTTTCTTTTTCCCATTGGAATTTTGATTTCCTTTGGGGTTATCAGATTGGACGACATTAATCGAAGAGGTTTGGGAAGCCGGAGGGTTAGACGATGTGACTTGGTTGTTAGAAGCAGTTTGTAAAGACAACTATTGCAATTGGTTCAACAAGTTCACTGCATTCGTGTCTATCGACCCAACGATACCATCCGCATGGGGACCTGGCTTCAACTTAGCTATGTCAACATTAGACCCAGGAGCATCTGGCAAGTATTTTTGTAGGATCCCAGACTGAGAATAGATCAATTCTAATTGTTGGGCCCTAAAAATGGCTTGCTCCTCAGAATAGACTCCAGACATGGAGACCTCCTTGGAGATCTCAGGTTGTAAGGATTTCAAAAACCATTCGAGACGGTACTCCGGAGGGATTTCGGCTTTAATGAGCCTCTTTCTCTGTCTCCATTCCTGGATATGGTCAGAAATGTGAGTTGCCTTATCCTGACGAAAAGTGGCCAGTAGTTCAATTTCGGCATCATAACGGACGGGCAACTGAAAATGATTTAAGAAAATATTGGCTAAGTTAGCGAAAAATGTAAATCTGCCCCTTGGCAACTCTATATACCATTTGGCCGCATTACCAGTCAAGGTGCGTTGAAAGAGTCTCAACCTAATCAAGTCATCGATAACGGAGTTAGATGAGCACCATAAATGGAATGTGGTTACATGGTCGCCTGGGTCCTCACCACTCTTCCCTTCGAATTTTGGAATGTCCGAAGGGAGTTTGGTTGGGAGCGGAGGCCAGGCCGGATTGTACTTGATTGGATTGTTTGTTAACTTAGTGAGATCTGGCAAGTTCAATGTTGCTAGAAACGGAAGCCTAGGAGGACCTTGGGGATTCCACCTAGACTGGGTGGAACTCCCAAAGTTCTGAAAAGATTGACCTGGATTTTGGAAGGCACCAGGCTGCCCGAAGTAACCAGTAGAACCAGCTGAACCAAAAGACAATCCTTGTGATCCAGCAAAATTTGGAGTTTGACCAACTCCGGCCGCATATCCACCATAACCAACAAAGTTTCCTCCTAAATGATTATAAGGAGTTGATAACCTCTTATACGGATTCCAAGCCGAAGCTAAGGGAGGAATACTTTGAAATGAACTAACTGTGGTGTACGGCCTATTCCCTTGTTGGCCAAAAAATGGATTCCCAGTTCCCGCACCACTAACCCCAGGGTTAGTCCAACCTTGGAAAGGATTTCTGCTTTGTCCTATAGAATAAAAAGGCATGGATCCTATCGTCGGGTTGGAATGTGGTATATGACCACTTCCGAAAGGAAAACCCTGGAATGAAGCCAATCCACTCATCATGGACGTGGCGGCACCAAACGAAACTGAAGGAATACCCTGTGAATGGGCGCCAAATGGGAAGAATCTAGAACTAAAAGCATTGGTTTGGGAATTTCCACTCATGGATGGAATGGAAGTAGACCCAACTAAAGACGTGCTAGCAAAAGATCCAAACAAAGAAGCAGAGGAGATGGAAATCATTCCTCCCCCTTGTACCAATGTTGGAGTCTACATAGTTGTAGCACTTGTAGTAGAAGTCATGCTTCTAGTAGTGGTCATCGAAGGTAAGCGCATAGCGTAACCTGGACTTGACAGTCTATGCGTCGGAGTCCCAATGTATTGTAATACGTCAGGATGACTAGATGGTAGGGGAGAATTCAGAGCCGCTAACGACTCTGAGAGTTCTTCTACCTATATATTATTCTCCGCTTGTAAGCGAACTCGAGAAAGAACTAGAGTGTTCCTCTCTTGTTTCGTGGAAGTGCTAGGCCTTGCTTGAATACTAATTCCCCCGAGAAGAGGATCAATCCGCGATGCATCAACTACCGTGGGACGAAACCCACCACTAGTACTACCTCTACGCCTTCTAGGAGAAGGCTCTAAACTTGGTGGTGAAAGACCACGAAGTCTTCGAGACCGTCTAGGTGATCGGTCAGCCACTTTGAATTTCTTGTTAAGATCTAACTAAAGTCTCAAAAAAATTGAAAGCTAGGCCAACTAAGAGCACAGAGCACACATTATAAAGTCCCTAAAGATAAAAGCCAGTCAAACAACTTCGAAGTATTTCCGCTCCGGGTGATTAGGACCGGACACCAAAATACGAGAAATTGAATTAAGGGGCCTTCTGAAGGTAGTCTGGGATGATGAGGGCCCAGTCCTATCAACAAAGGTAATAGAGGAAGTTACGCTAACCTCCTAACAACAGCCTGCACTGGTGCAAGCCCCCAAGCTTCGCAAGGGTGCCCTCCAATAGTACTATCGAGAGTGATGCAACGTTGACCTCAGGTGCCACGGGATTCCCCTCTGTAGCCACCTGTGTAGATCCCTAGGAGTAGCAACTATGGATACCAACTCGTCGCAGAAGCCAGGCGGAATAGTCGTGAGGTAAGTTCGAACAAGTAGGAGAGGAGGTATCTCTCTTCCCTGTCTTCATAGATCCTCATGTTTAACTCTCAGATTCAGAGCTTTCTTGGTATTCCTAATGCTATTGGATTTTCACTCATTATTCAGACTCCTACGTTTGACGTTTAAATGGCCTTGGAGAGTTAACTCTCCACTCACCTAATCCAAGGCCCTAAAATCCTAAAAATTGTTGGTGTATCTAACTTAAAAGAAAAAAAATTTAGTGAATTTTAGTTAACGCTTGATTTTAAAATAGGATGTTCTTTAAGTCACGGGATAACGAAAGTGAAACTAGTGGTGCTTTTGATGCAAAAGAAATTAATAAAAACCTAACTATATGCACATGCACTTGTTTTCGTTTTTCGATGAAGAGAAATTTCTACAGGGTTCAAAGGAACTTCTAATAAAACAAATCTTTCTTTTCTTTTCGTTAATTCATGCTTCACACTCACAAAAGTTAACAATGCTATGTATGCCTAAAAAGATATGCAAATCTATCCTAATGCAACAAATATATGCTGATGCAAGATTCAAAAAAACTCTAAAAACAAGAAATGAAAGTTGCTATCTTATCAATTTTTATTTTGCCACTTAAAATGTCTAGATGGAATATGAGATGCTACCATTCATTTCGTCTAAACACTAAAAACAAGTTTCAAGACAAACATAAAGCACTTTCATTCACTAAAAGGAAACCAAATGAAAACCAAGTTCAAGAAAGCAAAACGAAGTTTTTCAAAAAGTTTTCTTCAAAGCAACAACAAAAGAGTCTTTTCAAAAATGCTCTCAACAAGATTGAAACTTTGTGATTGAAAAATAAGCAACAAACACTTTTGAAAGTTGACACCACACAATGGATGAAAACTCAACAAACATAAATGTGTTTAAAGATGCTCTTACCAATCAAAAACAGCGATGAAAGCTTTGGCAACAAGGACCAAAAAGATTAAAAAGACAAATTTTAAGAAAGTATCAATCAACAACTTTCGTGAAACAAAGAAGTAGATGGTCACAAAAAGCGGTTTTGTCAAGAAAACAAAAAGTCACCAAAAGAAAGATTCAACACAAAGATTGAGACCAATATTTCTGCCCTAATGAATCAGAGCAGCCAAGATTCCAGCAAGAAATCTTGCGTGATTTAGCAAAAAACGATGATGCTTGCAACAAAAAAAACAAGGCCAATACCCCTTATAATCAGAGAGAATTTGGAGCGAGATGCTTGCTGTAAAACAAACAACTGATACTGTAAAATGACTGTTTCAAACTGAATCAAACCACCAGATAGACCTTCAGAGACAAAAAGGTTTACAAATCTTGAAAATTGCAAGATATACGCGACTGTACTTATGTATAGATTGCGTGTATATGCGACTGATCCTAAGGAAACCTGCGTATACGTGGGTTAACTTCAGGAAACAAGCGTATATATGGCTCTGTAACTAAGAAAAACAGTGTATATAAAAGATTTCAAGAAAAATAAAAAAAAAACTGAAAAAACTGGCAAAACTTAGAATTCAAGAATAGACCACACAACAACAGCAAGCAAACAGGCAACTGAGCCCTGATTAGCTTGAAAAACACCCAAACTAGGAACAACAGGAGTGTTGTCCCCAGTGGAGTCGCCAATTCTGTTGAGGGAAATGCTCCCCTAGGGCTTTTGGGTTGAAACCCTAGTAGACTAAAAGTTGTCTATAAAGAGAAACACACATTCACACAGCCATTATGCTATTATAAGCAAATTCTATAGTAAGAGGGGCGTACCTTAGGTCCTACCTTAGGGTCCAAACCCTTCTTCAAGTCCCTTTCGCTCCTTTGCCCTACAAAACAACCAATTCCAAAGAACACAACAGTATATGGACAAAGACTTATAAAGAAATCATCTTCATGTTATAAAGAAAGGTAGTTAGTTATGAACTTTAGACAACCATTCACATATGAATTCCAACATGAATATCATAAACATAAAGAGGATTTATATCAAGAACCAAGATGTGTTTCTTTTATTATAGACAAATAAAATCCATAAAAGGAATAATTTCACCTGAGTAACCTTTCGCAGGCTCCAAGCAAAGCTTCCTTCCAGATCCGTCTAGCCTCAAGCCTTTAGCAAAATCCTTCCATGACTTACTCCATGATGTCATAAGTAGTGGATGAACATCAACACACAAGGAAACAAGAGTTTCCTGTACAAATGGGGGAAGTGCAGAAGGCACAAGGGTCTTCAGACCTAGTCAGGGATAAAATATCAGTATAATAACCTTTCTCTCTCTTCTCTCCTACCTTAGGCCTTCCCTTTGAGGTCTTTTTATACCTCTCCCAAAGTAGTTTTTTAGTTGGGGGTTGGTTGGGAAGAGTTGGGCCACGAGCACTAACAGGTGATCAACAGGTAAAACCCATGATCTCCACCGGAAATTGAGTTTTATATTTTTTTAAGTGTTTTAATACATATACGTAGGTTGGGTATATGCCTACCTGCGTATACACGCGTTTAACTCAGGGCAATGTCGCGTATAAGGGATAAAACACTGTTTTTTAAATTTTGGACCAGGTCTGGAAGGAGGGGTTGCCCTAGGCCATGAATGCAGCATCACAAACCATAATAGTGAGATTTGGAGCTATAACAGTAGCTTAGACAATTCACACTCCTGAACCAAGCAATAGAGAAAGTTAAAGTGTAGTGGAAGCACTTTGGGCGTGATGAAGCTACATGGGAGACAACTTATCAGATGCGTGCATTACATCCTTCTTTATTTGTTGGCTGAAGAAAATGAGTTTTTTTTTTGTGTGTGTGTGTGTTTTGTTTCCTTGTAAATATTGTATCGAGTTGTGTTATAAAGTTCCAATAAGCAATATGTTTGTTATGCTTAAGCAATTTGCAATTGTAAATATTGCAACGATATGTGTTTTAAAGCTCCAATAAGTAGTATGTTTTGTTTTTAGTATTTTTGGCTAGTCAAAAGTGTCATAGAACACCGAGGATGGTGTCCCCCTAAGGGGGAGGGGTTTGTAACAACCCCAAGTTGATTTTCGATGTAAATGGAGGCACATTATAAAGGAAAAATAAGACTAAGGTCATAGGACATGTATTCCAAGTTGAATGGAGGGAAAAGCATTGAAGTGGGTACAATTTGTGGTTAATTAATGGCTATGGAAATCAACCTTGGCATTGGAAAAAGGAAAATGGAAATAAATGACAATTAATTCAAGTACTAAAGGAAAATAGGACAAAAGGAAGATGAAGAGACAAGAATATGCATGTAAGGGAAATTAAATAGAAAATAAAGGAAAATGACAGAAAAGAGGAAATGGAAAGGAAGAGACACCAGACATCAATGATAAAAATGCATATGATAAACAATTGACAACTTTTGATCAATTTTCAACTTTTGACAACTTTAGTTTTGCTAAGGAAGAAATTGAACTCTATGAGGAGAGGGAGAGAACTTGGACACAAGAAAGCAAGAAACCAAAGGACAAACAAAGGAAAGCAAGGGAGTACAATGAGGAGATTGGAAGAGCAACTATAATAGGAAGAATTTACAGGTAACATGTTGCATGCTTGATTTCCTTACTGTGATTTGAATGCATGGTGCATGCAATTGGTTTACATGATTACTTTACAATCATTGGAATGGAATTTTCCTGGATTGACAATGGTTACAACCTTACCCTTCCATTTCTTGGATAGACATGGTGTGATGGGATTCATTCTTGGTTGAGCTTTGGATTGCCGAAATATTTTGGATCCAGGTGATGTGGTCTCAGGAAAATCCCAAGCGTTGGGGGTGGAGATGGTTTTATCTAGGAAACCCTTGACAAACAAGTGGAGACAAGAAAATTCCTTTGGGTATGGTGAAGAAATTCTAAGGCATCCAAGATTGTGTTGGTTTTGTGATCTCTAGACCAGTTTAGGTGAGATCACTATGGCTTGAGGGTGGAGGTAGTTTAACCTTTGGATTCCCTGCTTAGTTATATTTGGTTTATCCCATGAGATCCCACATTCATGCTTGGAATATGGCACGGGGGTGATTGGATGAAAGAGAGATTTGGTTCAAGCCAATCTATGGTTGAGTGGTATGTGGAAGTCCCTAACTTGGTTGGATTTATGCATATGTTAATATATGTTATTTATTATTGAGATCAATGAGAACATGTATTGGTTATTGTGTTGATTTATGACTAGTTTTTCATGGCTCATTTTAGTTAAATGATGGTTATAGGCATGGTTAAATGATATGCTCTTGTTATCAATCTTGTTCATGATTTGATAAGTTATTGAATGGTTACATGAATGTATGAGCTAACAACTGTTTGATGCAGCTAGCTTGAGAGGGAAGTGAGCCTTCTTGATGATTATATGGTGAAACTAATGAGACAATGAGAAAATGTGCATTCATGACATGTAACTACTATGTTTACCATATGTTTGTCTAAAGGTTTATCATGTGTTTAGAATGTTTGAGCAATATCTGAGCCTAAGTGTAGGTTATGAATACTTGCGATTAACTTAGAATTGATTATGGAAAGTCCTGGGAAGTAGCCTGTAGGCTAACCCTAAAATTCAGGTACTAAATCTGTAGCCGCGGGCACAAAACTGAGTATTTTCAGCTATGTCACATGGAGGATGGCTTGTGCATGTGACTAGAGTATTCTGGCCACATGGAAGGCTTGGTATGTGTGCATATGGGTTTTAAATTCATGAAAAAAAAATTTCTAACTCAGGGAAGGATCGCTAGTGAGTGTTTTCTGACAGCTATGTGATCAGGTGTCACTGGGAGGTTGCAGTAAAGTTTAAAGATAGTATGCCCCACTTCCATAACTGGAACTTGGTTGTTGGGTCATGCATAGTAACTCTTAGCTCATGTTTACCCCCGAGAGCTTATAAAAGAGGGTAAATATGGGGTGGCGTGTTATACACATAATGGTTTTGTTAAGTCAAACACCTAACACCTACTGACCTTATAAACTTATTAAATGAGAAAATAGGCATTTCCCTCATTTTTTTAAAATTGATACACTTTCATGTCTCACATTAAGACATTAAAACTTAATCATTAATTCACAAAGTGAAAATTTAATTACCACTCCAACACACAAATTGAGTTTTAAATGTTCACTCATGAAGCCTATGGATGTATTATTCTCATTCTAGTCATCACATTATGCTCTAGATTTTCTAAGAAAATAATAATCAAAATACCAATAATCATTCTAAAGGTTAACATAGTAGCCTAGTGGTGTTAAATTATGGTTAGTATTAACTATTTCTATGCAATATGTTTTATTTGCCTTTTTGTTTATGGCTTTATCATAATTTGTGCTTTGGGTTATCTTTTTTGAAATACAAGTTCATAACAACCAATATGACTAATGAAGGAAAAGAAAAGTAGGTTAGATTCAGAGATGATGAGGATAAAAGTTCCAATTCAATATTCATCTTAGATACTTCACACAATATCAGAGTGAAAAATTACAAGGAATGGGGTGAAATCTATAATTACTTGAAAGAGTGAAATTTTGATGTTGAATATGACGATGATGGAGACAATTTCATGGATGTTCGAAAGACGAGTCTACACAAAAAAAAATCACCACTTGATTGACCATTGCACCCCATTATGACATGGTATGATGTGTTATCTCTCACTCTAATGTTAAAAACTATGTGGTAGTCAATTATTCCCATTATGTTGTTGCCCCATTGACATGAGAAGATGTTAAAAGTATGTATAAGTTAGAACCCCATAAGTAAAGTCTAAATAAGAAATTTATAGACAAATTTGTAGCTAAGAAAGTGGTAGAAGAAAAAATCTCAATGGTTGAATTGATTAGGGACTAGCGGTACGATCTCCACTCTTTTAAAACTAAAGTGGATAAATTATACTCATGACAACATCTTAAAAGACCACAAATATTTTTAGCAGGAATGATTTGTAGATGGTACAAACATAATAATTCTCATCAATTTAAATTGGAATAGGTTTGATCCGGATTTAAACAGGAACACAACAAATTACAAAGATAACCATATACACAAAGATGCAACGGAAATAATACTTCATTTCATTAATGGAAAATACTGAAACATGCTTACAATCAGAAATGGAAATAACTAGCTAGGGCAATGGTAGCTTATCTCTGAGAAGAGATGTGATGGCTACATGCCTCTGAACTATGTTACTATGAGGCTCCAAGGCCTATTTATTGTTGAGAAACAATGAAAAACCCTTAACATTCCAAAACCTAACCCTAGGAGATGAAACGCCAAACTGTGGGCCCCGTTTGGGGGTAAGTTGGTACATCAACTTCCCAGGGTCCTAACTTTAGCATATGATCTCCGTTTGACGCGTACAGTAGCTCATTAGAAAGATCTATTCGAGCACTATCATTGTTGGAACGGGCAACATCAGTCCATTCCATGGACCCATGTTGCCCCCAGATTCCCCAAAAAATGTCGTTTAGGGCCTCAAAACGGCTCCGGAAGTTCAGGACCCGAAAAACTGCTAAAAATAGTAAGTTGTGCTACAATTAAGGAAACTGAAAATGCTAAGAAGGACAATGGTGGGGGTCCTGGTGGACTTGGCAGGTGGCCACCAATATCCACCTGGATCAGCCACTGTGTAACGTTTCACAGAGATGTGGCCACTTGACCCTTCATGAACTGAGCGCCAGCTCTTCCTCAAATGGTTCGTTCCTTTGGTTATTCCACAAAATGATTCATCCGCCAGCTCAGCGGTCAAATCAAACTTCAAATCTTTATATGTCTTAGCTTATTCTTCTACCAAATCCGGTCTCCCATCAGGTGCAATCTCCGTCGTTTGATCTGGGGCCTCCAGATCCTACGGTCATCGCTTTTATCGCACAGGTGACTTGCTCGACCATTAACCCACGATGAGAGCAATTTTCTCTCTCATTCGCTGAACACGTGTCATTCAATGTATGGAATCACTTGGTCCTCTGACAAACCCACTTACCACCCGAAATACCTCCGATATTCCACCGGTTTTGGAGCGCGGGACCCGCCTATCGTTTTAGCACTTTTCCCATGGTTTCCTAGTTTCCCTCGTGACCATGAGCTTGGGGCATTTCCTTCTCGAGGGAATTTTAATCGCACATCAAAAACAGCCTCCATTTCTGGGTTTGAGCCTCTTAACTGCCATTTTTTGACCATGCATAGTCCCCATGGGCCAACGGTTAGTGCGCTTTGACTGAAGGTCCTCGTTGCTCCGTGTTGGCTGCAAATTACCATTATTCAGAGGTTATTTCCTGATAGCTCATTGTTTACAAGATTTTGAAGTCTGTCATAATTTGAAACAGTCATAGAACTCTGATAATTTTCAAGGATCCAATTCAGATCACGGCCTTCCCACTGAGAAAGCTTTTGGACCACCAAAAGTTGGTTTTTAAGCATCAACTAAGTGAGGATACAATTTTCTCACCAATCAAATCTCTATCCATTTTCCACCGCTCAGCTTTGAACCCCTGAGTCCAATTCTGAGGTACTCAACATCTCCCCTGCATTTCGTTCTGACCTTCCCATCCAGAACTATGTCTTCTTGCAATTCATTAAGATATTCAGGGAGCAGGTCATCAATAGAAGGCAATTGACTCTGCTCTTCGAGATCCTCAATTAGTGAAGGTTCAAATAATCTCCAGCTATCTGCATTTATGACTAAGTAGATGTGCATGTAAGCTGGTAGATCAAGGCGAAAATCATTCTCACCAATCTTCTCAAGTATCTTAAAAGGTCCATACCTGATAGGCTTTAGCTTTTTACCTTCCCCTTGCATCATGTCCTTGCTGATATACAGTCAGGCTTAACCACCAACTTGGAAACTATGCTCCATCTGATGCTTGTCATGCCTTGCCTTATATTTGGCCTAGCTCTTTTCCAATTGTTCCTGTACTGCCTAGTGGATCTATTAGATTTGTTCAATGAACCTAGTTGCCCTGTCCACCTCATTGTGTCCCTCAACTGTTGTGTCCTTACCAAGGACAAAATCCAAGGGCGACCTTGGTGTGAAACCAAAACAGGTCTCAAAAGGAGATCTCTGTGTAGAATAATGTTTTGCTCGGTTGTAAGCATGTTGCACATAACATCAATGTTCATCCCAAAGCTTAGGATGCTTACTGCAATATCCCTTGAGTAACTAGATCATTGTCCTGTTGACTATTTCTCTCTGGCCATCGATTTTTGGATGGAAAGTTGTGCTTTTCTTCAGTTTGGTGTCCATCAGTTCCCACAGACTTGACCAAAACTTTCCCACAAATCAGGTGTCTCGATCAGATATAATGAAAGTGGGTAATCCAAAATGAACCCATACATGTTGAAATAACAGTTTTCAGTTTGTTCAGCCGTAATCTGTTTATTACAAGGTATCAAAACACACATTTTGTTGAACCTATCCACAACAACATACAGATAATCATGAACTTTCCTAGATTTAGGCAGTCCTCCAACAAAGTCCATGGAAACACTCTCCCAAGGATGAGAAGGAATTGGTAATGGAGTGTGCAAGCCCAGTTTTCTATTGCTGGGTTTGTTTTTAGCACACATAGTACACCCTCTTACATATCTAGAAACAGTCTCATTCATTTTTGGCGAATAACAAAATCTTTGTAGCTGTGCAATTGTTTTACTTACCCCAAAGTGACCTGATATTAGAGAAGTGTGTGCTTCTCGAATTATCTTTACTCTTTCAGTTTGTGGAATGCATAGCTTCCCACAATGATATAGGACTCAGTCCTTAACATGATAATCCAATTCTTTTACTCGTTTGCCTTGACTTAAAGTTGCATATACATCTTTAAAGTCTATATCTTGAGCATATTGTTCAATGTAGCTCTCATGTAACATAGAATTATGCTTAAGTATAGTAGATGCATTTATAATTGGTCTAGATAACATATCTGCAACTTTATTAGGTACGCCCTTTTTATATCTGGTGACTAAATGAAACTGTTGTAGGAAACCCATCCATCTATATTGTCTTGATTGTTGCAACTTAGTTTGGGAGTGTAGATATTGAAGTGGTTGATGATCAGTATGTATAACTATTTCTTTGCCCATTAGTAATGTTTCCACTTTTTCGCACTCTGTACTAATGCATACAATTCTTTATCATATGTGGGATAGTTAACTACTGTAGAATTAAATGTCTCAGAATGATAACATATGGGTCTACCATGTTGTGTCAACACTGCTCCCATGGCATAGTCACTGGCATCCGTTTGGATCTCAAAGGGCCTTTGAAGATCAGGTAGTGCTAGTACTGGTGTTGTACTAATTTTTTCTTTCAAGGTATCAAAGGCTTTCTACTATTTGCCTCCCCACTGAAACACCTTGTTCAATCCTGTTAAAGCATGTAAGGGAGTTGCAATTAAGGAAAAATTAGAAATGAACTTTTTCCAATATTATGCTGCTCCTAAGAAGCTCCCAACTTTTGTAGCAGATTTGGGTTTAGGCCAGTTTACAATGACTTCCACCTTAGAGGGATCTATCTTCAATTCACCACCCCCTACTATATGTCCCAAATAATTCAAAGATGTTTTTCCAAATTCACATTTTGAGATTTTAACATAAAGTTTTTTATCTTTTCAAAACATCTAGTGTCTGCTTAACATGATTTAAATGTTCTTCCCATGTTTTGCTAAATATCAGAATGTCATCCAGATATATAATAACAAAATCATCAAGAAAAGGTCTGAGTACATCATTCATTATTCTCATGAAACTAGCATGAGCATTAGTTAAGCCAAAAGGCATAACCAGCCACTCATACAATCTCTGCTTTGTTTTGAAAGCAGTCTTCCATGCATATTGTTTTGCAACTCTGGCCTGATGATATCCACTATGCAAGTCTAACTTGGAAAAATAAACAGCTTCTTTCAATTGATCCAATAGATCATCTATGCGAGGAAGTGGATAACGATTTTTTTATTGTTATCTTATTCAGTGCTCGGTAATCAATGCACATTCTCCACGAGCCATCTTTCTTTCTCACCAAAACCATTGGAGATCCGCATGGTGATGTGATAGGTCTGATGAATCCTTTCTCGAGAAACTCCTGCACCTGATTCTTGATTGCTGTATTCTCTAAAGCAGACAACCTGTACATCCCAATGTTAAGCAATGAAGCATCTTGCTGCAAATTAATTTCATGCACTATTTCCTTTTTGGGTGGAGACCTTTAGGTTCTTGAAACAAGATATCATACTCTGAAACAACTTTTGATAAATCAGCTTGTTGTTTAGCATCACAACCCTCAAATACATTGGTTTTATCAGGTTTCTTTTCATTTACAACCATCAGTAAAAATTGTTTGCATGAATTTATCATTCATTTCATCTGCCCTGATTTTATGAGAGTATAATTATTCTTGAGCTTATGGGCTCTTACAAATTATTTGATTCCATCTTTAACGAGTAGATACTTGTTCTCAACTCTATAGAAAATAGCTTTACTATCATACAAGTAAGGACTTCCTAAAGAAATTCCTCATATATCCAAAGGAATTATGTCTAACTCAACCTCATCTACAAATGCTGACCCAAAAGAAAACTTGAGTTTGCATTGTCTAGTCACTTGTAGTTGTGCTTTATCATTTAACCATCCTAATGGCTGTGGTTTCTTGTAAGGTGTACTTAGTAATCCAACTTATTTACAATTTCTTCAGAAAATAAATTTACTTGTGAGCCACTATCAAACAAAGTATCAATCTTTTGATGTTTGGAAATAACTCGAATATGGAAAAGCTCATGTCTTTTTCTCCCATTTTCTCCATCAATAGTAGATTGTGCAGAATTACTAGTAGATGCTTCAGAATTCTTATCATTTATACTTGTGGCTACAATGGTTGTTTCATCTCCTGAGTCTGACCCCAAATATTTCTAAATAGTTGTAGCAGTCTTCTTCTTCTTGCCCTCGAACTTCTTAGGTCTCAGCTCTAGATGCAGAATCCAACAGTGTTCATCATCATGCCCATCCTTCTTATAGTGAGTGCATGAAGACTTGCTTTTCTATGCAGTGTTGGCCTTCCTTTCCTTCCATTTCTATTTTCTTTTCTCCTTATTCATCCTTGCAGTGGGTTGGGATGATCCCCCAACTTCTGGGTTTCCATTCTTTCCTCTAGATTCTAGATGCGTAGCTTGAACAGATACCTCATCTATACTAGTGGGATTAAACATGAGGATAGTGTGCCTCATGTAGCTGTGTAGACCACCGATGTACTTCAACAGAGTCTCAGGTGAGTCTAATGAGATTCCTAGAATCAATGCTCTCTTCTTAAATTTTTGGGTGTAACCTTGTACACTTTTCCCTTTCAATTGTTGAAGATTTTTCCAACTCATCATGGCTTGCTGCATGTAGGCCAATGGATAGAACTGCTTTTTGATTGTAGAAACAAATTCACTCCAAACAGAAATAATCTTACCATGTCTCTTCTTGTTAGCTTGGGTCCTGCCTTCCCACCAAACCAAGGCAGTGCCTCCAAGGCGTAGGCTGGCCAGCTGAATTTTGCTCTTGTTTGAATCAATACTTTGCACTCTGCAATAAACATCAATTTGTCTAATCCAATTGTCCAGCTTTTCTGCATTCAATTCTCCATCATATATTAGTAAATCAAATTTAACATCTAGTTTAATCAAATATGTCTTCTTATTATATTCAAGGCTATTAGGAGGTGTGAGAAATATTTCTTCTTTCCCTTTACCTTTTGAGTGGTCATGGAGGAGAGACTCTTCTTCTCCTTTATCTTGTTTGGAGCCTAATGAATCTTCATCTTTATGTTTTCTAAACTCCTTATACATTTCCTCTACCATGGACCTTATGGCCAGGAAACTATCCATAAATTGAGGGTCTAGCCCTACAGAACCTTCCTCCGACATTGTCTTCTGAGGATAGACTCTTCCAACTTCAGGATTAGTTTTGACCAACTCTCCTTCTCCTAATTTGAGCTTTGATCTAGTTAACATTCAATAGCTAAATCCAACACAAGCTTGTCTAACCTTAACAACCTATAGCTCTGATACCACTTGATCTTAAATCACTTATGAATGATCTCAGTAAATTAATGTAGGTATTACAGACTCATGTGCTGGTGTGTGCCTATGTTATTTTAAGCAATGGATCGATAAGATTGCAAAATAAACAGACAATGGAAACTAGTAAGAGAAACACAGCAAGCAAATGCAAAACACAACAATTTAATAAGGAGTTCACCCAATCCTCCTGGGCTACGTCTCCTAGTCCAACTTTCAGTGGTGGCCTTTTTTATTGCGTCTTTGAGCAGATTTTTTACAATGAGGAGCTCAATTTGAGTCTCCTGCAACAGATGATGCTTAGTAGGGTGGTACTCGGATTCCCCAAGCCACTAGAGTACGCATACTCCCCTTTACCAAGTCTCAATCTCAACTAGTCTTAATGAGATGAGTCCAATTTGGTACTTAGTTCCCGACACATATCCTCACAGGGATTGCTTGAACCTCTCAAGCCTTCTTGGTTTTATCTGCTTGATGTTGCCTTAGCTCTACAAGTCAACTCGACTTCTTTTTTCTCTGCTTCTTGCTTCACTCTCTATTCTATCTCCTCTATCTCCTCTGTCTGTTCGTGGCTTAAAGCCAATCCATCCCTTGATTGTTCGCTTCCTCTTCCAGCCCTTCGGATCACCTGCCTCTGTCCGCTTAGAATTCCCTGCTTTTGTGCCATCGCCATTGTGTAACGTTTCACAAAGAGGTGGCCACTTGTCCCTTCACAAACTGATCGCCAGCTCTTCCTCAAATGGTTCGTTACTTCGGTTATTCCACGACATGATTCGTCTGCTAGCTCAGCAGTCAAATCGGACTACAAACCTTTATGCCTCAGATTATTCTTCTACCAAATCCGGTCTCCCATCAGGTACAATCTCCGTTGTTTGATCTGGGACCTCCAGATCCTACAATCATCGCTTTTATCGCACTGGTGACTTTCTCGACCGTTAGCCCGCGATGAGAGTGGTTTTCTCCCTCATCCGCTAGACACGCGTCATTCAGTGTATGAAATCGCTTGGTCTTTTGACCCGCTTACCGCCCAAAATGCCTCTGATATTCCGCCAGTTTTGGAGCACGGGACCTGCCTGTCATTTTAGCGCTTTTCCCATGGTTTCCTAGTTTCCCTTGTGACAGTGCACTCGGGGCCTTTCCTTCTTGAGGGGTTTTGTCGCACAAGTGCCTTGCGCTAATCGCGCATCAGAAACAATCTCTGTTTCTGGGTTTGAGCCTCCCAACTGCGATTTTTGCACCATGCACAATCCCCATGGGCCAACGGTCAGTGCGTTTTGACCGAAGGTCTTCGTTGCTTCGTGCTGGCTGCAAATTACCATTATTCAGAGGTTATTTTGTGATAGCTCATTGTTTACAAGATTTTGAAGTCTGTCATAATTTGAAACAGTCATAGAACTCTGATAATTTTCAAGGATCCAATTCGAATCAGTGTTATATTGCGTTCCTACATAAGTTTGGATCAACAATGATGAGGCTCTTGGTCATGGCCTTCACCACGCAGAATGATTGCATAGCTGAAATTAGGGATGAGAGGTCGATCAATCAACTCCACCAGGCATTACTTACCTTGGGCATCAATGGGGGAAGATTTATTTTGTGGTTCCTAGATTTCCATTTTTTTCTTGTTATTGTCCATTATGTTAATAGTAGGGCCGACAACATCTTATACTAGTGGGCCTTTAACACCACCAATCTTTGCCTCAAACATTATTTTTCCTTTGTTGTAGTTGAGAAGCCAACTATGGTTGGCACCTTTGGGTTTGTTGCCCAATGAGGTCTCATTTCAGAGTTCACTCCTTTGGGATTTTTGTTTTCTGGGCAAGGCAATATGATCCAAGGTGTCCAAGGTAGGAGGGCCCAATAAGGGAAAGGTAGGAAAGCCCTCTCTCATGTCCAATAAGGGGTTGCAGCTTCAGTAAGGCAATTTTGGGTGCAAATTCCACCAAACATTCAAGAATAAATTGAATCAGCAAAGGGGGAGGCGTGATTGGAATATGTGTTTATTCATAATGCAAACAACGATGAAAAGATGAGGAACTAGGCTCCTAACACTAGCAGCACCAAGGCCAAGGACACTAAATATTACAAAACAACGGATTTATACTAGGAAATAAAATTTTAGTATACGGGGTGTTAATGGGAAGAAGCAAAGCATATTGGGAAATATTGTTGTGAATTGGATGAGATGCAACTTCAAATAAAAGTTGTCGAAAATAAACATTCTACCTTAGTTAAGATGACACGTGCCCTAGCGTTTGCAGAGCTTGAGCACACTTGAGGAAAGACTATGAA
Organism: Pinus taeda; assembly: GCA_000404065.3. Lineage (NCBI taxonomy): Eukaryota > Viridiplantae > Streptophyta > Pinopsida > Pinales > Pinaceae > Pinus > Pinus taeda. The sequence goes on from APFE030276952.1 coordinate 33,940, forward strand.
TGGCCCAGTCATCATTCCCTCAAATGGATCTTTAGCATGCACAAGATTTTCTCTTTTCTATTTATTCATCATAGAATATTTGTAGAGTTTGAGCACACTTGAGGACAGACTATTAATGGCCTAGCCATCATTCCCTCAAATGGATCTTTAGCATGCACAAAATTTTCTCTTTTCTATTTTTTCATCACAGAAGTTGCAGCTCCATTGCCTTCCATAAGTTTCGTTTAAGATATATGAATAGTTTATTTTTTAATGGCACTTTAACAAATAGTTTATCACAATCACGATGGAAAAAAAGGATTTTTTTTGTTGCTAGTTTGATTTCCTTAGTGGGAAACTAGCAGACACAGATTATCTATAATCATTTTCTTCAATATAATATAATCTCATATAGCTTTAAAAAAAGAAAGGGACGAATATATATATATATATATATATATCTTATGTGTGTTTCCTGATTCCCAGAGATCAACGACTGCTACATCCACGAAATAATTGTACCATGTAGATCTACTCGAAAGGATCACTTCTTGTCAGCTCAACCACGGAGCCTAACCCCAAGAGTGACGAGAGAATTGAACCCTTGACCCTCTCAATAGTATATTTAAAGATTTAAAAGGTGTATTTTTATTGTTATGTTTTTTTTATCTCATTCCATATTTATTTAAACTCTTGAACCTATCTAGTATTTATATAAACTCTTGAATGTTCTTGGACCATTAAATTTATTGTTATACGTAAAAATAAAGGTGTTTGTCCCTAACAAATAGGGATTGGGCTCCCGTGGACCAATTAATAAGTGGTAACCTAGAAGAAAACTTTAGTCAAGGATCATATTTATAAATATAATAAAATTATACACAAAGTTGGGTGATCAAATAGGGGGGAGATTGAAAAGGAATTACTCTAGATAGAATAAAGAACGCACAAAATTGTGGAAGGATTGACTAGTGGAATGAATCATCCCTCTCTTATTTAAGTTTCACATCTCTTTTTATAATATTTGGTCATTTTCTTGGAACTGCTTTATAGTTAGGTCTATTTTTCCCTTTTTGTGTTGGTTGAATTAATTTCTAATCTTTGATATTCATCATCCAAACTAGGTTTCACTTTAGAAGTTCATAAATTCATTTTAATAGTCTATTTGTCAATATAAATTGCTACTAAGCTAAAAATAGCTATGACTATATTTTAATCTTTTGGGTATAATGGAAGCCATTTCATCCTTGAAAACCATTTCCAAAATGTTTTTTTTATCTTTAACTTTCCAATGAGTTCTCGTTTACTTAAATTATACATCAAGAACTCAAGTTATGGCCTTTGAAAGTTCATGACTCAACAATCATTGGTCTACTCAACATGAATCTTGGCCTTTTGATTTATAAATTTGTATTACTCATCCCACATGCATCATGTGAGAGCATATATAGTGATTTATAAAGAAATTGACTCCTTATGATATTTGTATTTGAAGTTGAAATAGAGTTGGATAGCTTACAAATAATGTAGTTTTTGGTTATTATCTCATATCCCAATCATTGTCCTAAGTCATTGCCCAATCATTTGTGTCTAGCCAATACCTTCCAAGTGTCACCCCAAGATATATCTAGCTAGCTGTCCAGCCAATACCGTGCCACCCCAAGATATCCAATACCTTCCAAGTGCCACCCCAAGATATATCTAGCTAGCTGCCATGTTACACAAGGGGATATGCCCAAAGGACAATAATCCAACCTTCCAAGTGTCACCCCAAGATATATCTAGCTAGCTGTCCAGCCAATACCGTGCCACCCCAAGATATCCAATACCTTCCAAGTGCCACCCCAAGATATATCTAGCTAGCTGCCATGTTACACAAGGGGATATGCCCAAAGGACAATAATCCAAGTGTCACCCTAGGATATATCTAGCTAGCTCCCATGTTACATAAGGGAATAATGTGAAGGTAAAATTCAGGAATTTGGAAAATAAAGATAAAAATAAAAATAATATGAGAGAAATTAATAATGTAAAGGTGAGATGGTGTACGGAGTAAAATATCAATACCGTGCCACCCCAAGATATCCAATACCTTCCAAGTGCCACCCCAAGATATATCTAGCTAGCTGCCATGTTACACAAGGGGATATGCCCAAAGGACAATAATCCAAGTGTCACCCTAGGATATATCTAGCTAGCTCCCATGTTACATAAGGGAATAATGTGAAGGTAAAATTCAAGAATTTGGAAAATAAAGATAAAAATAAAAATAATATGAGAGAAATTAATAATGTAAAGGTGAGATGGTGTGCGGAGTAAAATATGTGTGGGGGAATACGAGGTAAGATAAGTTTCACATAAATAATACTTACCTAGGAAAACGAAAAATAGAGAAATGAGATGAATAATGGAAATAATGATAAAAAGGGAAGTAATGAAGACATGTGAGGAAAACAATTATATCTTTGACATATGATCTTTGCTTTTTATTCTACAAAATGATGGACGTAGCTGAGACATAGGGTTATCAAATGGGAAGATGAACACGAAAAATGTCTTTTTTTTGGTATCTTTACTTTTTTTCTTTTTGTTCAAAAGACAAACCATCCTCACTGATTTTGAGCAAAGAAGATTTGCAACATTAAAATTAACTAAAATCTTGTTATTTTCAAAATTACTCTATTTGATGTGTAACATGAAACAGATTTTGACCCTAATAGATGATATAGAGAATAAATCTAACACCTTGCATGGTTTTGAAGCCTTATTCTTGTAGAATATGAAACCAGGGAAAGTTCATGGAGAGATTAACATGATGAGTCTTGTGCCTAGAGTGATTCCTTTCTTGGAAGAAGCCATAGTAATTATATCATTGATGTTCCATAGAGGTCTTGGTGCTTATGTTGATACAAGGGTTGAAGACCTAAGGTATGAGGACTCAAACCTGAAGATGCATATGTAAATTTAAAGGCTAGCACTTGAGTTGTCTTTCATGTATTTGTTTGATGCAACATGGCTAGATTTTGCCAACCCTGAGGAAGACAACAATACTATTGGGAAGAACTTGTGTGATACAGTTGCTCGTTGATGCCAAAGAAGCCTTGTCGATGTTGATGCTAGATTGTTGTGGATTTTTGGTGCTAGCTAAGGCTTTCATGTTTTTCCATAGCTAGGGTTTGGAGTGCTAGAGACTATACCAACATTGTTTTTTTAACCTTGTATAGAAATTACCTGCAAACAAATTCTTAAAAATTGGAAAATATGTAATGATGAGAAACATAAAACAAATGCACAAAGAGTTTCCCCTAGATCCCAAAATCAGAACTACTAGATTGATTTTTCATTGTATTATTTTCAATGTTACAATACATATATATACATGTCAAAACATTCATAAACCCCAATCCATTAACCCTAGATTAGAACATAACCACAGTTCCCTTAATCAAATATACAAGATACCATGGGTAGAAAATCATCATGCCCAAAACCATGTGAAAAACTCATACACAAAACCATAGGTAGGTCTTCTCACCTAATATAAGGTCAAAAAAAATTTCTTGGGGCGTTTCCCTAGCCCCTTGCAAACCCCCCAACAGGGGGGGCTATTGCCCCCCTCTAACCCCCCACACCCAACATTCTCCCACTTGTTGTTTTCTTTTCCACACAAGGGGTCACAGAAGAGCTTAGTCATTGATCCATCCCTGTAACGCCCATCATTTCCCTACACCAGGAAAACTTCTTAGTGCTCACGAACTTCATCAATGCATCTGCAGTATTCTTCAAAGTGTCCACCTTTACCAGCAACACATTTTTTTCCTCAACCATATCCCTCACAAAGTGATACTGAACATCAATGCGCTTTGTCTTTGAATAATAAGCAGGGTTCTTTGCCAGGAAAATTGCACTTTGGTTTTCACAGTCTATCCTTATAGCTCAATGTACTAACCCCATACTTGAACACAATCTCTGCAACCAAACTACTTCCTTTCTTACATGAGTGGCTAACATGTATTTGGCCTCTGTAGTTGAAAGTTCCACTACAGACTGTCTCTTGCTCATCCATTTGAATGCACCTCCAAATAGGTTAAACACATACCCACTTGTAGATCTTCTTTGATCCATATCTCCAACCTGTTGAAGGAAATGTAACTAGGCTTGGTCTTCATAAATGTAATTTTGATATTTGTACTTATTCAAGAAAAGAGAATTTATTTTGATATTATTTGTCAATGAGTTTCTTGCTCATTGAAAATAGGTCAAGCACATTTTGAAGTGCTTCTAGAGAGTCAAAGTCAAAATGCAATTATGATAAGACCCTTTGAGGGCATGTTACATCATGTAATTCATCATGCAAGGTCATGGGAACACCTCCACGCATGATCAAATCCTCTCCTAGCACCAACGAAGTCTACAAGCAACAAAACAGTGAATAAAAAATTATTTATGAAGCAAACTGTAAGTCATCCTAAAAGTAGCCAGTCTAGTCAGCTTAATTGGAGGGACAGCCCTCTATTTATAGACGTTTTCCACTCCAAAAGATAACGCACAACAAGCTTTGAAATCCACAAGCAAAGAAGAAGACAAGTGGGACAAAGATAAGGCAAGAAGAAGGTTTTGTTAGGGCAGCAAAGAAAGAAGGACAACGAAGGTGCAGGTTGTTTTCTAGGGTTTCTATAGCCACACATATGAAGAGATAAGAGACAACTTGTAGCCAAATTAGTAGTGAAGTGACAGGGATATATTCTTCATGGTTTGGGCTAGTAATTAGGCCTACAAAGGCCTCCTACTCTAGCGAAGAAGAAGAACTCTCAAGCGAAGTAAGGAAGCAGAAAGTTGATGTATGAAGGATTGTTTATAGGGCTAACAGTCACACGTGTGAGGTGCAGCAAGGGTATGACAGCAGACAATGATTTTTGTTTGGGTAAGAGATCAGGCCTCCAAAGGCTCACAAGCCTAGTGAAGGAGCCCATCTCTCTAAGGTGAAAAGGACTCTAATTGGAAGACAAAGTGTCAAAAGAAGTGTCACAAGAAGTGCTAGAAGATGTGTCGGAAGTGATAGTGTAGAAAGAGGAAGGATTTGACTTATGCTTGGAGGATATCCTAGTCAAGGGTATAGGGTTTGGAATTTGTTCAAATAAGAAGCTTAAATAAGAGAAATCTTACAAAGGGTTTTCCTCTCAAGAGTGGAGAGGGTTTTTCCCTGGAAGAGAGCCAAAATTTTGTGTTCTTATTATTTTTTTTTGGTAGTAGTTTGATGAACCACACACACATGCACTAATAAGAAGAAAAAGAAGTATAAGCTAACTAGAAAAAGTAAAAAGACATCACAAATTGTTACCAAGTCTCGAAGAATCATCACAAGACTACTTTGCCCAAGATTCTCTAACATGGTATCAGAGGGTAAGGTGACACATCAAGGAAAGGGCAACTTAAGAACACTCATCAAAGAGAAACATTTACATACTTGAAGCATCAAGCCTAGAAGTCTCAAATCACTTCAAGGACAAGAAGGGTCTACAATCCATCCTTCACCAAAGAGGTCTTCAAACCTAGAAGAGGAACCTTACATAAAGGCACCTACAAAGAAGAGCATATTGGAGCAGAAACTACATCAAGCTACAAGTCATCAAGCAAATCTCAACATCAAGCAAGTCCACTTAAAGAAGGCAACTTGAAGAGCATCAAGATCTAGGGAAGACAAACCACCAAACCTTCAAGGAAGCAATTCCATTACATCTCAAAATGTATGAAGTAATTACATGTCCTCTTTTGAATATACATCAATGTCTTTTTGCAAGGAAAGCAATAAATTGGTAAGGACCAATAACTTTCTTGCATGGAGAAGAGGATTGATCTACTACTCAAGGAGAATGAACTCCTAAAGCATGTAAAAGGAAATATCACTATCCCTGCTAAGGAACAAACTCAAGTCTTAGCCAAGTACAATAAGGATGAGACAAGTGCAAAGGATTCTGATAGAATCAATCAAAGACTCTCTCATTCCCTATGTCTCCAAGTTTGACACATCGAAAGAAATTTATGATAAGCTAGTATATCTATTCTCGATATCCACCACCAGAGAAGTAATATCTTTGAGGAATGATGTTAATTTATGGTATGTTCTATGCTTAAGAGCCAGTTACTTCAAATTTTCTTATTAACCCAATATCAATTTCCAAATAAAAATCACATCAGCATGATAGTAAAATGTAGATAGAACATAAATGTAAACAGTTGAAGACAAGCCAAGACAAGAGGACACAAGATGTGGCACCAGCCAAGGACAAACCCCAGTGTCGGGAAAACCTTGATCAATTCTTCTTATATTCTTTAATAATTCAGCAGAGAGAGAGAGATAGTATAATTATACAAATCTGTGATTTTATGACAGCAGCAACAAAACAATAACCAGCAAATTCAAAGCTCTCTAGTCAACCTCAGTCAACTCGGCCTCCAACAGCAAGAATAGGAAGCCCAAAAATAGTCTGAAATCATTAATCAAACTGCAGTCAACACAAGGATATATCTGCGATCAACCTTTGACAGTCAATGTTGGTCAAAGTGTGGTCAAAATAGGTCAACTAAGCTGACCAAAAATGTGGCCTACCTAGGAGAGGTTACCCAACCCAATGCGTTGTCAAGAAAGTCTCCACGCTAGCCAACGTTGTCCAATCTACCCACCTACAGCTCGATCAAACCAAGTCAACGATGCCCTAACCAGAATCTGCATCCTCATTTTAGCCACACGTATGAGAGAGAGATGATCCTCTAATGTGTAGGAGAGAGAGAAGAATGTGAGCTGAGATGAGTGATTTTATGCCACAAGGTCTCTTCCTTTTATATGCCATGTTGAGGATATGTTGGGGGGTGTAAAACATTGTTTTGCTTGTTGGTCGACCTTGACAAATTGTCAAGAATACAAATAAATTCATATCTCCATGAATAGATGGAATTGGATGATCGTTAGATCAATCCTACACCTCTCGGTGAGAGGAATCCAAGAAAAATATCAGCTACCATAAATAAGGTGACCCACATGGAGTTTGGCCCTAGTTGCCAATTTAACACTCCCCCTCAACTAGGGAGAACTCCATCTGCTAATCCATCTGTCTGTCAGAAGTATCTCTGCCATCAATGCATTGCTCTGCACTGCTCTACTTTGCTCCGCTGAACTATGAAGAACAATAAGTGAATGAGAATGTCTCATACCATTCTCTACTAACCCAAAGTCAATCCCAAATAGAGAGTGTCTCATAGCACTCTTACTGACCCGAAGTAAGTCCCAATGAAGAGAGTGTGTCATACCACTCTTATTGATCTGAAATCAATTCCAAATAAAGAGAGTGTCTCATACCACTCTTACTGACCCAAAGTCAGTTCCAATTGATCCCAGATCAATACCATCCTAGCATAGGGAGTACGCTAGTTACACAATGCGTCCATCAGTACCACTATGGTCCCTATCCTCATTTCCCTACTCATTGGCTAGATGAGAGGTACTTCCCATGATTCCCAGACTGCATGGGTAAGATGTATCAGCAGGAGAAGGATGAACCACTCATCATGCCTACATGTCACCATGAGGTATCACAGGGGAAGGCTAAATCACTCACCCTGTACATAGAAAACCACTAGGGGAAGGATGAACCAGTCACCCTATAAATAAAAAACCACTAGGGGAAGGCTAAACCACTCACCCTATGGTTGCTCATCACTCCAAGAAGTACCTCAAGCCCCCCCGGAGCTCCTAGAACTCAATGTACATATCATGCAGGGCCCTCATAAGAGGGTCTCTCCACAACTCCTAGTCATTCTTGGAAACTCAAGAATTTGACCTTTCCCAAGGGCTTCGTCAAAATGTCAATGACCTACTCATCATTCCCAATATGATGGAGCTTTATTGCTCCTCGTTGTACCATATCCTAGATAAAGTGGTACCTGATATCAATGTGCTTGGAGCAATCATGAAATACGGGATTCTCTGATAAATGAATCCCACTCTAGTTGTCGCAGAGGATCACGGTAGTATCCAACGTATGTCCAAACAGCTCACTAAAGAGCTTCCTCAACCAAACAGCTTCACAGGAGGTCATACTTGCAGCAATGTATTTGGCCTTAGCGATGCTCAAAGCCACTAACTTTTGTTTCCTGCTCATCCAAGATATCAAAGCAGAACCCAAAGAGAAACAGCACCCGGAAATGCTCTTGTGATCCACCACACTGCCTATGCAATCAGCATAAGAATAACCATGCAGTTGCACATCTTCGGCAGCATATCTCGGACCATGAGTGATTGTACCCCGAAGATATCTCAGAAGATTCTTGGCACCAATCCAATGTGAGTGATGAGGCTCAACCATATATTGGCTCAACGTGTTGACTGCAAAACATATATCCGAGTGGGAGTTCACCAAGAACATCAGTGCTCCTATGAGTTGACGATACTCAGAAGCATTTTCCAATACAAGTCTGGCAGCATTACTGTATAACTTCTTGAAGTTAAGCTCCATTGGGGTAGTCACAGGCTTACAGTCCACCATCCCAAATCTTTCCAATATCTTCACCATGTATTTTGCTTGAGATAGGAAAATTTCTCCTGGCTTTTGCCAGACCTCCAACCCTAGGAAGTATGCATCAGTCCTAGGTCCTTCATCTCAGATTCGGAAGCCAAATCCCTCTTACATTTGTGAATGAGAGGGTATGCACCTGTCAGAAAGAGGTTGCCAACATACAGCACCAGTATGAGAGGCTTATCATCTTCAACCTTAAAGTAAAGGTTCAGATCGGCTCCACTCCTACTGAATCCCAGCTTCATCAAATAGCTATCGATCCTCTCATACCAAGCTCGGGGTGCTTGCTTTAGCCCATAGAGAGCTTTCTTCAACCTGCATTCATGAGATTCTCGATTATTAATCTCAAACCCCTTGGGTTATTCCACGTAGACTTCCTCTTTAATCGAACCATGTAAGAACATGGTCTTGACATCCATCTAATGTAGGTTCCATCCTTGCAAAGAAGCAAGGGATATGATTGAGCGAATGGTGGTGTATCGGGCAATAGGTGCAAATATATCATCGTAATCCACACCTTCCTTTTGAGAGAAGCCTCGAGAAACAAAGCGAGCCTTGTACATTTCAGCACTCCCATCAGCTCCATGCTTGATTTTGTAAATCCATTTTGAGGTGACAACTGATTTGTCCTGGGGAATGGGGACCACATCCCAGACATCATTCTTATTGATGGACTCGTATTCTTCATTCATAGCATCCTTCCATACTTTATGCTTCATGGCTTCTTCGAACGATGTAGGCTTGTTTTGAATGATGGTACTCATAATAGTCAAGTATCCCTGATAGCTGGTCGGCTTCTTGCTTTCACAGAAAGTCCCTCTTGGTGCATTATGCCTCTTGGCATCTTCAAGAGTCACCCTAAGCCACAAGGGTCTCTTCCTAGGAGAGGAGGGCTCTTGAGGAGGAGGATCAATAAGATCCATAGGTTCTTCAACATTCGGCATCGTTTCATCTTCTTTTTCATCTGGCTTCCTGGTGTCAGCTTCTTTATCCTTCCTTGGAATAGGAAGATTGTCAACCTTGCTAAGAGCCATATCTTTGTCAAAGATGACATCATGACTTATCTCAACTTCCCTTTGACTAGCCACATACATTCTATAGCCCTTAGAATTTTCGCTATAGCCCACAAAGATTCCTTTCTTCCCAGATGCACCCAATTTGCTTCTCTTCTCTTTCAGCACATGAAAGTATACAGGACTTCCAAAAAATCTAAAATGAGAGACATCGGATTTCTTACTAATGAACATTTCTTCAGGATTCTTGGAATCCAATGCTTGATGAGGGCATCATTTTTGAACATATACGGCGGTATTCGCAACTTTGTCCCATAAAAACTTCAGAAGTCGTTGATCATGGAGCATGGCACGAATAGCTTCCATAATCATAAGATTCTTCCTTTCAACCACACCATTGTGCTCAGGATCGTATGGTGTTGTGGTCTCCCTCTTAATGCCAACTTCTTTGCAAAAGTCATGGAACTCATTGGATTCATACTCGGTCCCATTATCAATCCTTAATATCTTGATTCTCTTCTCGGTTTGATTTTTTATCAAGGCTTTGAAGTGATGGAACCAGGTGAATACTTCATCCTTCTTTTTCAAGAAGTAGATCCAAGTCTTGCAAGAGTAATCATCTATAAAAGTGAGATAATAAAGATATCCTCCCGAAGATTTTATGGGCATCATACCAGATATGTTGGAGTGAACCAACTGCAAAATATTTGAAGTCTTGCTATTACTTGAGGGGAATGGTCCCCTTTTAAGCATTCCTTCAGCACATCCCGGGCATACACCTTCATGCTCTACTTTGAACTCAGGCATCCTTGTCACCATCTATCTTACATTGGGTAGAGCCTTATAATGAAGGTGGGCAAACCTCTGGTGCCATAGTTCAGATTGAAGAGATGTGTCGCAAGACATGGCCGCCAATGGACTTCCTCCAACTTGATATAAAGAGTCAACCCGAAACCCAAGAGTAAAAGCATCTTTAAAATTCTTTTTCCAAACACGTACATTTCCATCGATGAATGCCACCTTGTAGCCTTTGTCTTCCATTGCCGAAATGGACACAGGTTCTTCTTGAGATCAAGTAAATATAAAACTTCTTGTAAATGGATTGTGTTACCCTGATTCAATTGAAGGGTAACATTTCCTACACCCTTTATGGGATAGGTGGCATTGTCTCCAAGAATGATCTCCAAGTTTGTCTCCTTCTCTATCAAATTAGAGAGAGCTCCCTTGTAACCAATGAAGTTCCTTGAGGCACCACTATCAATAAGTCAATTTCCCAATGAGTCTGGAGGAGAGGTAGTGGAGAGGGATGATATAAGATAATACTCATCTTTCTTATTGTTAACAACATTTGATTCATACATGGAGTTCCTTGCTTTCTTGGAGGGTTGGCCATTTCCTTGATTTCTTGCATTTCTCTTTCCTCTACCATTGAACCTACCATTCCTTTGATTGTTGTTGAAGTTTCCCCTAGAGTGATTGTGATCATCATCATGAGATGTGTCCTTTCTATTTGGACACTCCCTCGCATAGTGTCCAAATTTCTTGCAAACAAAGCATCTTCCCTTCCTTCCACCCTTCGATTCAGGCTTTCCTTTGAAATGACCTTTAGACCCAGAATTATTTCTCCTTTTGGCATGAGAGGAGAAAGTAGTACGGTTGCCTCTATTTGAAGGCATTTCTTGCTCCACCATCCTTGTCTCTTCTTGAATGCATCTCAACATCAATTTTTCAAACCCCGGAATTCGATCATTATTGAAAACAGTGGTTCTAAATATATACCATTTGGATAGGAGCCCTACAAGGGTAGTGATAGTTAGTTCCTTATCAGGAATGACTTCTCCAATCGATAGAAGATCATTATTTATCTTAGTGATCCTTAAGAAGAAGGATTGAATATCCTCGTCCTTGCCCTTTTTAATATCCTTCAACTTATTTTTGAGGAACAAAAATTGATTTGCATCACTAACCTTAAACAAGCTTACCAATCTGTCGTAGATCTCCTTGGAGGTGTTCAACTTGGAAATGTAGGCCACCAGACGCTTTTCAATTGAATCTCAGATAATCTTCTTCGCTTTGACTTCACCTTTAGTGTAATTTTTTTTTGTAGCAGCCGGTGCATTTGACGGAGGCTTCGAGATTTTACCCCTCATATAGTCCAACACTTCTTGTTCTTCCATTGTCATATCAAGGGACATCTTCCATCTGTGATAGTCATACTTCTCACAGAGCTTATCTTCGGTCGATAAGTGGGATGAGGAAACCATGAACCCTTTTGTCCTTTTCAACTGTCTTTGGTGATTGCTCTTTCACTCTTGCTTGGGCTTTGTCTTCACCTCAACTCTGATACCATGTTAATTTATGGTATGTTATATGCTTAAGAGCAATTTACTTCAAATTTTCTTATTAACCCAATATCAATTTCCAGATAACAATCACATCAGCATGATAGTAAAACGCAGATAGAGCATAAATGTAAACGGTAGAAGACAAGCCACGATAAGAGGACACAAGATGTAGCGCCAGCCACGGACAAACCCCAATGCAAGGAAACCATTGATCAATTCTTCTTATATTATTCAATAATTCAATAGAGAGAGAGATGGTACAATTATACAAATCTGTGATTTTATGACAGTAGAAACAAAACCTTAACCAGCAAAGTCAAAGATGGTCAAATAGGTCAAATTTGACCTCTAATCAACCTGAGTCAACTCAACCTCTAACAGCAAGAATAGGCAACCCAAAAACAGTCTGAAATGATCAGTCAAACTACAGTCAATGCAGGGACAGATCTGCGGTCAACCTTTGACAGTCAACGCTGGTCAAAGTGTGGTCAAAACAGGTCAACGAAGCTGACCAGAAATGCGGCCTACCTAAGAGAGGTTGCCCAACCCAATCTGCAGTCAAGAAAGTCTCCACGCTGGTTAACGTTGTCCAATCTGCCCACCTGCAGCTCAGTCAACTCAAGTCAAAACTACCCTAACCAGAATCTGCGTCCTCCTTTCAGCCACAAGTGTGAGAGAGACATGCTCCTCTAATTTGTAGGAGAGAGAGAGAGAAGAATGTGAGTTGAAATGAGTGAGTTTATGCTACAAGGTCTCTCTCTCTCTCTCTGACTGTTACACAGAATTTTGTCATTGTCCCTGTACTCCTCGTTCCTCGATCTTGAAGGACCTCTACAGTGAACAGTACATGCTTTCCTATCATGAAGAGACTGCCCGTATGTCCCTCTTAATGGGAAGAACATTTCCCTTTTGCATCATTTCCCAAGAATCTTCCTTTTATCCCAATTTACAAGACCGGCGCTACTGCTTAATTCCTTCCTCACACCGATTTGCAGGGTTTAAAACCAGTCCTAGCACCGTATGGCGCAAGTGAGCCCTTCATCACTCAGGCTGATCCTCTTTTGGCAAGTACTTTAAATATGGAGTCGAAGCTTCCAGGTCTAGAAGCTTTGTAATGGAAGTCTAATAAATGGTTGGGCTGGATAGAGCTGAGGAATTCAGTTTGGGCTTTTGGGCTCCTTTCCCCTGTTGAGATGGAACAAACCCAAGAGATAATGCTTCTCCCATAATAAGAGGAACCATCTCCCCTCCATTAAAGCTATATAAACTCCTCCTTCTCCAAGTTGAACTAGTATTTTTTTGGAGCTTGGATAACCAGCAAGATATCTATAGCTTTTTACCTTCTAGTTTATGTGTGTAAAGGGAGAATAGTGTGTTTGGTTTTGTTTGGAACTAAAGGGAAGAAGCCTTAAACTCCCATTGTTGAGGCTAGCCATGAGATGTTAGAAGTGGTGTCAGAACCTGAATACATCGGAGGAGACCTGCAACGTAAAGGCTTTGGTTGTATCTATTTCTAAGCTTTATGTCAATACAGCTAATGATTTATTTCCTACATTGAGTGTCATGTTATATTTAATGGCTTAAGATCCCTTAAATTTTTAAGTAAATTTAATGTGATTATATGTTATTACGTTTTCCATTGTCTCTTGTGTATTTGTTTCGGGTATTTGAAGGAGAAGAACTCAAAGAAAACTAGAGAAAAAGAGCGAGGTCATCATCAAGCGAAGTAGCATTCAAAGAGTTAGGCCCTCTTATTCAATTCTAGTTTAAGGAAGTTTTCATTAGGTTGTTCTATTTGTGGCTAGACCCACTCTAGGGCTAGAGGGATCACCTTTGTCCATAGAGGAGATTTACCTACTCCACAAATTGGTGATTCCACTAGGGAGCCATCCCTCTCTTTTGATTGATTTTCATTTCATGGTTTGTGAACTTTTGTTGTATCACATTTTCCCTTTGGTTTTATGTGATTTTCTTGGTTTACTACTTTGAGTCTGAAATTTACAGTGACAAGTCTGGTTTTGGCCTTTGAAATTTTTTATTTTTTCTTGAAATCCTTGATCAACGGGTTTAATTTCTGATAGTTGCGCTGATTAGCGTGAATTTCTCTCAAACAGTCACGTCGTCCCCCCTTGAGGTGCTTGTTTTCAGTTAGGCAATCGCGTCGATTCCTATAAGTGAATATTAGGGTTTCTCCTTAATCATAACCAGTGTGTCTTGCCCTCTTAATTTCTGCCACTTAGCCTATTTTTCCTGTGTTCTCCCTCACTAGAAAGCTTCATTAGCTTGGTTTGTGTGCTTGTTTGGTTTGAGATTTTCCTACTTGATTTTTGAGTCTTTGGATGGTTTGTGACCCTGGGGAAACTAGGTCGTTGCTCATTCAGTTGTTTGTGTGCTAAGCAAGTCAAGTTGTTGGTTAGCTTCTCCATGCATTTTGTTTTTAGTCCCTTTATTGATTTGCTTTCAATTTAACAAGTTTGAAAAGAATTTGTTCTTCTCTTGAATAAGCATATCTTTTCAGGCATACATTACATTACTTGTCTTGTTGTGGTTGAGTCTTTGCATCATTAGTTTAGAAAGCATTCTCTCTTTATGCTTGGCATTTGATTGATGTTGATTATTTTAATAAAATTTCATTGAAATGTTTGTGTGAAAATTTATTTTATCATTCCATTGAAAAGAATATCATTCTATTTCGTTGAATCAATATGTTTTTTTTTTTGCTAATGCAAGAGTCAGACCTTCCAATTCATTAATCAAAAAATAAAGTACATATAATACATCAAAACTCTCATGGTCGGTGACTGGGGAGAAGCCCCATCAAAATTGTTCCCTACACCCTATCTCAAAACTTTACATTTCTATAAAGAAAAATACTCATGGACTCGGACCCGAAAAGAACCTATGGTTGTCTGCATATGAAGGCCATAATTCCACCCGAATTCTTAAGCTTTGGTTCGGTTGCCTGCACGGTAAGCCTATTTTTTTATTTTTTATTTTTTTGTCCCCAGGAAACTATTTTCCCGCCAAACCTAGCCTTCCATTAGAATCTTGACTGAAGAACCTTTCCCATTGATCTAACGGCGGTAGACCAAATTGCCATGAAAAGTTGCTCACTCTTTACCGCAAGGGTCAACAACCCTGCACGAGCGATCTGATCCATTGATTCGCCATATGAGATCCAATGGTGGAGATAGATATCGCACCCACCAACATTCATGGAAGTTAACATGCGATAAGCGTGGTTTTCCTCCCGACCCCACCGCCACGTGGAGCTCCCCGAGTGGGATCACTCCAGAGAGGGAAAAACCGCTTCCCACTTTTGAGGGTCACGATCACTTGAAAACCACTCAGGTCGTAGTGAACAGGGCAAAATCGAAAAAAACTCTAGTTTCGGGGTCTTCAAGTGTCATCTACTCCCAATTGTTCACATCGTCAGCTTTCCTTGACCCGATGTGTGAAACATTCGGCGCCTGCCTTCCTGTAACCCCTGAAGCCCTTTCTTCCTCGTCAGTGCAATTGGAAACCTCATTGAACTAATTAATTTGGGAATCGCCAGTTAACCTCTCCAGACCTCTTTCAAAAGACCCCATTATGAGCCTGCCTTTAATCAAACAACTGTTGGTTAATTGTACCCGCCTCCATGGCTCTTTTAAGGAACATTGTGTTGTCTTCATTTGCTTGGTTTTGACACTCTATCTTTAGTCTGTTTCTAGGGTACTCTCGCTAATTCATCACTGCCCTGTTATCTGTGCAGATCACTCCTTGATTGGCTAGCAAATCTGCTAGTTTATTGGCCTTTCTTCGCACATGTGCAAAATTGACTGTTCTCAGTCTCTGTAGATGACTTTGAATCTGTTCGAAGACTTGAATCAGCCTCCAGTTTGTAGAGGCTTTTTCTGGTTTTGTTCCCCAGGTTATTCTTTTGACTGAGTTAATGACTAGCTCGGAGTCAGCTTCAATGATCATATTTTGGCGATTTTCCTGAACCAGGAGCTCAAGACATTGTTCCATGGCCATTAAATCCACCATGTTGTTGGTGGCCTTTCCTAAGTGGCCATGGAAGATAAACAGAATATCTCCCTTGTCATCCCTTAACACCCCTCCGTGGCCTGCCTTGCCCGGATTACCTTTGGAAGCCCTATCAATGTTGAATTTTAGAAAGCCCTTAGGGGGAGGATGCCATAAGTCTAGTTCAGTATCCACAATAGAAACTTTCTTGACTAAGCCCTGAGGAACGAGACCCTGTAACTCTAGCCTACAGAGAATCTTCCAATCTGTAGCAAAAGGGGGATTCGAGGGAAGATTTCGAATGGTAGTGTTGATCGTTTCCTTAATCTGTTTTAGGATCAGATCATAAATACACTGGGAAGATTTCTTAAAATTCTTGAAGATTCTATTGTTCCTTTCTTTCCAAGCATTCCTTTCTTAAGAGCCCATGCTAAACCAAGAACTTCATTATCCAAAAATTTATTTCTCCATTTTGTGATAGTGTTGAAAAGACTTCCAATATCTCTATCAGAATGTTGGAAGATGTCTGCAAAAGAATCCCATAATTTGGAGGTGAAAATGTAATTGTTGAGAAGGTGTTCCATGGTCTCCTCTTGAGCCTCACAGAGTTGGCACCTAGAAGGCCCAAGGAAACCCCTTTTCCTGATATTATCCCAGGTCATGGTTTTCCTTTGCAGAATCAACCATAGAAAAAGTTTAATTTTCATCCAACCTTGATGCTTCCAAAGGTTTTGCGAAATCTTGTTAGGAGCCTGGGAACAAAGTTCAAGGAGTATGAGTTTAGCTTCTTTGAGATTAAAGTTCCCCTTATTGTTGTTGCCCCATCTCAGCTGGTCATGCCCCCTTGACACTAGAATTTTCCTTTGCTCTAACATTTTCATTAGTCATTCTGCCTTAGTTTTTAGAGGACTGTCATTTCGGAGATCAAGTTTTCTCCATTTTCTCCATTTCCCTTAACTATCAGTTTGATCCCAAAAATCCTTTACCTGGGTGAGATCCTTGGTATTTGTCTCTACCTTGGGGTTCTCAAAGTCCTCCTGTAACAGAATAGGTTCTTGTTTCCATCTATCCTCCCAGAATAAGGCTAAGTCTCCCTCTCTGATTTCCCAGAAGCTATGGTCTTGAATTAAGCTTATGTTATCCCAGGCTTTGTTCCAATTATGAGATCCTCTTATATTCCCATCCATCCTTATGCGGTCATTATCTAGCCAAGAACTTGCATATTTTTCTTTCCAAGTGATGGCCCATTATGCTTCTGGTTCCTTTATCCATCGCCACCATTTTTCCCCTAGAACCTTACAAAGAATCTCAGGATCATCCAATCAAAGACCCCCGTGGTTCTTGGGTTTGCACATTCTTTCCCAAGCAACTAAGGCTCATTTCTTCTTTTCTTCCCCCTTGACCCAAAGAAAGTCTCTTTGAATGTTTCTCATTTGATGCGAAATCCCTTTAGGGGCAGGGATAGCTGAAAGCATAAAGATTGGGATTGATTGAAGCACAGCCTTTGTGAGGACCAACCTGTTAGGATATTCCGACACATAGGAATAGTTAAGTTCAACTTGGTCTAGTATAGAGTTAGGTTAGCGTTAGGTAAAGTGTGTTTCTTTACCGTTGTACA
>APFE030276952.1:69556-82789 GCA_000404065.3 Pinus taeda
GTTGCCTAAGTACATACAGTACACCTCACTTCATCAGCTTACGAGCCCCGGGTTGACATTTAAAAGTTGCAATTTAGACATCACTAAATTGACCAAACCGTCATTGAGGATTTTTTTGTAAGCAAGAGCTTCTTTGACTGTGGGTATTCCCTACAGCATGGTATCATCCACAAATTGTTGATGGGTTAAGGCTTGTCCATTGTCGGAGAGTTGTATCCCCCTAATGCTACCAACTATTTTTGCATGCTTGATAGCCCTGCCCAGTCCTTCCATCATGAGGATGAAGAGAAAGGGAGAGAGGGTCACCCTACCTGAGGCCCCTAGAAAGGGTAAAATTCTCCGAAGGAGAGCCATTGAATAGAATTGAATAACTAGAAAAAGTAATCAAAGCCAAGATCCATCTTGCCCAATTGTGATCAATCCTGAAAGCAATAAGAATTTTCCTGATATAGTTCCAATTCAGTTTATCATAAGCTTTGGCTATGTCTAGCTGCATGATCATTCCAGCTTTTCTCTTACTAGTAAGAGAGCGCACCACTTCATGAGCCTGGATGATGTTATTAAGAATTTTCCTTCCTTCCACATATCCAGATTGTTCTCCCGAAACTAGTGAAGGCAAGAGGGGTTTGAGTCTATTTGCAGCCACCTTTGATATTATCTTGTAAATCACATTTCATAGAGCTATAGGTATGAATCCATCAGGAGTTTGAGCCATCTCCTATTTAGGGATCAGGGCTATAAAGGAGGAGTTTAGATCTTTCAAAATGGTTTTGTGCCTCCTGGAATCTTCCACTACCTGCAGAATATCCTGTTTGATAATATTCCAGCAAGCTTTGAAGAAATCGACATTGAAACCATCCGAGCCTAGAGCCTTACCATTCTGCATTTCTTTGAGAACTCCACTTACCTCCTCTTCGGTCACAGGCCTGTGTAAGTTAACATTATCCTCTCTAGAAACCAACCTGGGTATGTGCTTAGTGAAGTCCCGGAGTAGTGATCTCTTTCATAACAGGTTTCATGTGCTATGTTTCTAAAGTACTGGACTAGAGCTGCCTCTATATCTTCATGAGATTTGCGATTATTTCTTCTTTTATCCTTAATCAAAGAAATTCTATTATGAGCTTTGTTTGCCATGGTGGAATTGTGAAAAAATCTAGTATTACGTTCACCTTCTTTTAGCCACTGGACTCTAGATTTTTGTCTCCAAAATATTTCTTCTTGTTTGCATATATTCTCCTATTGTTGCTGATATTTGGTGGCTTGATCACTTCAGAATTTTTCATGGCCCTCTTTGATAAGGGTTTGGTTAAGTCACTGCAGTCTGCCTTCAATCATTTTTTTCTCTTCAAAGATATTACCAAATTCCCTCTTGCTCCAATCTTTAAGCTGGAGCTTGATGTGTTTTAATATTTTCTGTAGGAGGAACATTCTGGTTCCCTGAATGTTTAAATCCTCTACCCACCATTTGGTTACATTGTTGATGAAATCTGGGTGGGAAAGCTAGATATTCTCAAATCTAAAAGGTCTGTTCCTGGGGCTACCAATGCCCTGAACCTCTAGTTGAACCAGCCAGTTATTTGAACCGCCAAAGGATAGCACTCTTGCTGCCATGTCCTTGTCATTGAGACTCTCCTCCTCTTTTATTGTTCCAGGTAAAGATTCCGTTATTCATTTCAATATCCACCAGCTCCATTTTATCAATAAAGGTTTGAAAAGCCAAAGAGTCTTTGCCAAGAACTCTAGTTCCCCCTTTTTTTTTCTGTGAGTGATTTAATTATGTTGAAATCACCCCCTAAGATCCAGGGTATTCCTACATGTCTATTTCTGAGAGTCTCCAAAGAGTTTGGAAGCCTAAGTTTGTCTTCATTCTTTGTGGGCCATAGACATTTGTAACCAGGTAGGTTTCCTTTTCTCCTACTGGTTGAATTACTACAGATAAATAATCCCTAGATGCCTCTGCATCTATTAAGTCACTTTTTGTGGATTCCAGAGAGTGAGAATACCTTTTGCTGTATTCTCTACTTTGACTTCCAGAAACTCAAATCTATTAAGCCATTTACTGTGGATATCTCTTATCTTCTGAATGGAACACTTAGTTTCCTGAATGAAAATCACATCCGGAGATGCTTGTTTCATTCTATTACTTCATAATTTTTGTTTCCTTTTACTACCTAGACCCCTGATATTCGAAGTAGTGAACTTCATAATTAAATATTAGTAAAGGATTAACTAGATAGGTCTTTCATCTTACTTAAATCTATCATAAGCTTCCCGCATTCCATCAACATCTCATTCTTCCTTTTCTGCCCCTCTCTTTCCTAGGATTCTCGGTGCTAGTCCTCTTGTATTTTTCATCGTTTTCACTCCTTCTTTGCCTTGTCTATCCTTGTGTTTTAGACTATCTAACCTTGTAGTTTGGGTCTTCCATAAAAACAATTGTTGAACCCTAAACTCATCTGTGGGTAACGAGTCTAACCCTTCTCTGGTTCCTTGATTCAAGAAACCTTCTAAGTCTAGGTTCTCTTTCTCAAGAATTTCCTAGAGTTCATGGTCCTCCAAATCTGTCTCACTTTGGGTCATTTCCAGAGCCATCGCCTATTCTGTAGTACTTAGCATAAATTCTTTTTGTTTGTTGTTTTCTTGTATTTGTTCACTTTCTTCTTCTTTTTCCTCCTCCACTAGGCTACCTTCCTTTTCTTTAGCAGTATCTATTGGACCTTTGTCTACTTCGAGGATTTGGAACATGTTCTAGTTACCTTGCTGCCCTAAATCTTTGCATGTTCTTAGTCCTCTTTTGCCCCCTTTTCCTTTATGTTCCACCTTGAAGAAGCTTTCTAGATCCTTCATTATATCAGCTTTTTTTTTTGTTCTCTATCTTACTGAGAGGGCAGTCTCTGAACAAGTGTCCATGTTCATGACATTTGCGACATCTGAAAGGAATATGTTCATAATCTACCGTTTGTATCCATTCCTCATCAAAAACTTCCAGAATAACCTCATTCGGCAAAGCTCCAGAGAGATCCATCTCCACACATATTCTGGCGAAGGAAGTATACTTTCCCCTTCTAGTAGCCTCAGAAACTTTGACAAAATGCCCTAACTTATTTCCTATGGCTGATAGAGATTCCATTTGCCAGTAATCAAGAGGTAGAGAATAGAACCTTACCCAGATTGGGACTGAAGTAAAATTTTTGTGCTCCGGAACAAAGTTCATAATCCAAGGTCGCATATAGAGGCCTGCTGCAGCATAAAAGTATGGCCCTCCTTCAAACACCCTATCCTTATCTTCAATATTTGCAAATACTACAGTGAAAAATCCCTTGGACACAAGATGTAGGTCAATGTTGCCTTTTGGTTTCCAGTGGTATTTAATCCATGTTTGTAATGCTTTTTCAGTGGGCCACACCCCCATGAATTTACAAATGATTGCATAAGTTTGCATGTGATCCCTGTGCGCCTGCAGCACTGGATCATTTAAAATGACTCCTAGAGTTACCGCTACCTTGGGTTTGCATGGTCCCATGTGTGCTTTGTCTTTAGTGCTTTGTTCCTGTTAGCCTCCTGCTCATAGCAGGTATTCATTTTTCATGATTGACATTTTACATGCTAAATATGTCATGCTCTGCAGGCTGCAATGTTCCATATTTGATACTCAGGCCAAAGAAAGTGTCCATGAGGGTCTGCCAGCCTAAATGCCTCTGCTGTATTCCAAATTTTGAGGAGTTATTCCATTTTTGAAAAATTTTCAGTTAAGGGAGATCCAAACAGCTTAATCTTGGTCTCCCTAGGTTTCAATTTTCTGTTGTAGAATATAGAGAATCATTATCTGTCCAAACATCTTAATCTGGGAAGATTCTTAGATAGGTAGAGAAGCAAGGGTGCTCAACAGCTTAATCTGAGCCCCTGGATGGAATAAGTGTAGATGTAGATAGGAGGAGAGTAAATAAAGGAAAAAGTTGAAAAATTGGGTTTGCCAGTTCAAATGCACCCAAACCAAAAGAAGAAAAAATGCTAGGTAAAGTAGGTTGGGTAAGTAGTTCTGTGGTTGCAGAAATCAAGATATGTGATCCATTTCATGTTTTCAAGTGTCATATCTATCCAGATCACAGTTTGGTGGCACTTTCTCATGTTGATCAGATCAGGCAAGGCATCTCTAACTCCCCTCTCTTCTTATTTCCCAAACTCACTCACTAACATCCCCTCAAGGACCTTGGGATCTGCCCAAGAGTCCATTTTTTCATTCCATTTTTTCTTAAAGGCCAAGTTGACATCTGAGATTGGCTTAGTGAAAAGAAGCCACATTTCTTGTGTAAAAATAATCTTTGCACAAATCCATCATTCCCCTTACATTTCCACTCCACCAAGTCATATTAACTCCTAATTCTACTATATAGCTCCCTGACTACTTTCCCATCCCTATTCTACAAAAAACTATATAAAAAACCTAAAAAATATTAAATATCCCACCCTATGGCAACTATAGCCTAATAACAAAAGTCCGGGAAATACTAGGTCCATTTGGGGCCTTAGTATTATCCCTTCCACGTTCATTTCCCCTGGGATTTGTTTAAACCCTAGTTAAACAAATAACCATGCTAAACCCCTCCCCCGCACATCAAACAACATCACACCCCGCGCATGCATAACCTTTGCGTTTCATTGATATTTGGTCAATGAATAACCATGACCCCGAGCGCGCATTTAACCCGTAAAACCTAAAGTCTAAAACCCACCCACCACCGCGAATAATTAACGTTTATCGCAGGCGCATTTTTATTAAACTCCGATCATCTTACCCCCCCCCCGACCACCGTCGGATCGTCTCTCCCAGATCCGATGGCCCTCGTGCTTATCGGGCGCCCTTACATGGCAGCACCATAGTGCCTGATGGTCGACGATTTCACCGTCGTACACCAGGACACTTGGCGGCTTTTCATTGCGTCGGGCCGCCCCTGACAGATACCGCCCCCGTACCAAAAGCAGTCCGACACAAACCGCTTACCGCCCTCCCCTGTTGCCACTTCGCCGCATGATGATGCTGCCACCTCACCAGCCACTGTGTTGCGCCCTGCTACGTCACCCTGCCACATCACCCTGCTGATGTCATCATCCGTACTGGGTCCCACTGCTGACGTCACCCGCCATACCGCTGACGTCATCCACCGAAAGGAAAGCACGCAAGCGCAAAATCGAGGCTTCGGAGGCTCGAAATCAAATTCTGAGGTAGTTTTTGATGCACGATTAGCGCTTAGCGCTAATCGCGCATTGCTACGGGAAATAGGCCAAAATGGGGAATCTTCTTGCTCAGCGACTGTTTTTTCCGCGAAAGGGCAGAAAAGGGGCGATTTAACAGTTTTTACCACATGAGAGAGTATCAGTAAAGCAGCAGAGAGTATCAGATCGACCATATCAGAGCCGAGAAAGCATTAAAGACCATCCAAACCAAGTCAATGCATACAAGGACAGAGTCACAGGCCATTAAAACCGAATCATAACAAATTAAATGGGAATCACAGTCACCTAAGAGCAGGAGAACCGACTAAGAGGTTCAGGTGAGAAGTGAAAGGCGCAGCAATTGTAGATTGGACAAGCAGAGCTGCCAGAGGATGACAGATAGCCACATTTTGAAACAGCTGCCCCCAGCGTAGCATTAGATAGATATTTTCATTACTTATAAGACAAGTTAGGTTAACTGCATTTATTTCCTGAAAAATATCTTCTAGCAGATCTTTATTGTAGATATTTTTTCTATAAATACAACCCTAAACACTGTAATAAGGGTTGGTGGGTTGTTTGGTTGATCTCTCATTTTGAGAGCTGCACTGTAAATATTTAAGACTTCTGTAATCAAAGATTGTTGGAATACTTGTATCTGAACTGGCTGGTTGTGCTTTCAATGGCTGAAGAAATTGGTATGGAATTCTCATGCTTGCTCATGGTTCAATAAGTTGTCCCTCCCTTTGTTTATCAGTTTATACATAGTTGTATCAAATATATATCATAATCTAAGTTGCAGGAAAAAAGAATAGACCAGAATTGGTTCTCATGCCCTCTGTGCTCAATTCTTGCAACTTTCCATGTTTTCCTCTGAAACAGTGATGAATATGCATTCTTAATTGCGCCTGTTTAAGCTGTTCCTTTCACATATGAATGTTTTCTGGGAATTCTTCATTGCTCCCAGATATCGCTCATCCATTTTCCCTCTTTGGATGGATGAGAGATCATTAATTGCCTCTCGTTCCCTAACATCCATTTCACTCTTGTTCCAGCATAAAATCATTGTGCCATGTGTGGCTATCCTGCTCCATATTCCCCTCTTCTACCAGAGAAAAAAAACACCTCAGTTCATAGACATGACTCCATGCCCAATGGTTTGAACCTCTTACTCTTTGCATGTCAACTCAGTTTGAATAAGATCAACTACCCTATCAATCAAAATCAAAATCAAATCAAACCCATGTGCCTCATATCTAGCCTAAAATCACCCCTTAAACAAAGTTAAAATCCTGAAGAGATAGCCCTCTCTGACTGTTGGTAGGCTAGGACCTGCAGTCTAAAGACTGGTTTGTGATTACCTCGGCCGTATTCCCTTGGGAGTCAAAGGGAACAACCTCAGTGATAACAGTTCCTTTATTCCCTCCTCATTTTCCAATGCATCATTGTGCTCCCTTGACTTAGTTCCCTCCTGCTCTTCTGCATTGCTTCTATCCTTTCCGTCTGAAGGCTCTCTGTCATTTCCCATTGGTTTTTTTTCACCTGCTAGCCACAACCTACTTGTAGGAGGGAATGGAGCTCCCTCCTGTACATCCTTTCATGGAGGACTGCCTCTATGGCTGTTCGAAAACCTGGTTGTCTTCCTACTTTGTTCCCGCCTGCCATCATCGTGGTCTACACCGCTGAATCAATATGTTACATTATCCAGCATCATTGAAAACTAGAGTTGCATCATCATTTGCATTCAAAAATAAATGAATTATCTTTACTATTGAAAGGACTATTTGAAGTGCATTTGATAGGGAAGATAGAAAGAGAAAATAACTTTCATTATTTTGTTTTCAAAAGTGAAGTAGTGAAAAGGTCAGCTTGCTTTCAATTTCTTGTTTGTTGCATTGACTGTTTTTCTCTACTCTCATTAGTGTAAACATTCATCGAATTGAAAGGGTTTTGTCTCATTTAGATGCATATAGGAGTTTTTTAGAGTCACATCGATAAGGCTTGAAAACTGAGACATAGTTTCAAGATAAACTTTAAAATGTATTCAATTAACCTAAGACGCATTTGAAACCTAACATTTTAGAGGTCTAGGCTAGAGACGTGTTCCGGCGTCTTTAAACCTACCAGTTGTCGTTCGCTTCAGCACTAGACAGCACAAGTACAGACTTGTGTTCCCCGTACCATCGTGTATATAAAGGGAGACCCAAATAGGTTTTCAATCCTTTATCCACACGAAGCCAAGTCTGCCTCCTTGTAAACGTGATACACCGAACACAGCATTCAGGGAGATTGCCTGCTCGTACTTTTTGGTTCGCCAAGAGGTATTCTGCAGTTCACAGTTACCTAGTAATCCTTTTTCCTAGATTATCCTGAGTAGTCATTTTTGTATTTTTGACTCTTTAAATTTAAAAGATCATCAAGCACTTGTCCTTTCGAGCTCGTTAACTCTGAAAGAAACTAAAGTCACCTTTTGCTCTTTTCTTGACTCTTAAAATATGAAAATGCAAAAAAACATTTTCGATGTCTTAAAATTAACTACCCACGAAATATTCTGGTTAAAGTTATCTTCCTTAGTGATTCCTAAAAGGTCGATTCCAATGGAAACATTTCCAGAGTCTACTATTCAAGGATTCCCCTCAGATGAGAAACCTGGTCCTTCTCCTTCTTTTCGAAATGTTGGTGCTCCTTATATGGCAAAGTTGTCCCTCCCTGGGTCAACCATTGGTTTACCTATCTGGTTATTTTCAACCTCGGTGGTCCCGAGGGTCCCAAAAGGTTGACCTTTCACCTTCTTCCCCTATTTCTTCACCCTCTTCTTTTACTTCACCTAGTGAAAGTTTGAAATCCAGTAACCAAGAGGTTAAGAAGAAGAAGATGAAGAAGAAGAAGAAGTTAGATAAGCAAAAGGCCAACCGTGTGGTTTTTAATCCAAATGCACTTCCCATCGAAAAACTTTATGATCCTCTGTGGAAAGTAAAATTCCCTTGTCAGCTATGTGAGGGTGACCATCTCCTTCGAGAATATCCTGGTATTCCTAGAGTCTTGGAGGTATGGTCTCAAAAATTGGATCGACCATTCCCATCGAACTCTAGAGATCATGTCGATGCTATGCCTTCAGTTAATGATGGTAACAAGAAGGGAAAGGTTGGATTCCCCTATAGGTTATGTGAAGGAGAGCATCTTATTCACCTTTGTCCTCTTATGTATAAAGCTTCCAAAGTTTTGGAAAACCTTACAGCTCCTCAACCACAACTTCTTGTTGGTTATAAGAGGCTTTCTTCTAACCCTCTCCTATTTAGTAAAGAGATTGACTTGGATTCATCTCTTGCCCATCCTGCTCTTCCTGAGCATTTCTCTCTTATGTTTGTTCCCAACCAACCATTGGTCAAAAAGAGTGTCGACTTGGCTTTGCCTTTAGTTGTTCACTCTGCTCCCGAAGAGAGTAATGATGATCATATTTCTCATGTTCTTCTCGTCTCCTTAGATTCTCATGAATTCAAGAGTGACCCTCCTATCTTGGTTTTTCAGGAGAGTCCTTCTCCTATTCCTATAAAGCATGCGAGAAATCCTATGATACCCCCACCAAGTAGTTATGTCGTTTATTTTGATTGGAGTCAATTGATTGCATTCTTCCTCCCATATAATGTTCCTCTCCAAATCATAATACAAGCATATAATATGGTAGTACATGGCACTATATTAGATGAAGGCACATCTGTTAGCACCATGTCTTCTACTACTTGGCAAGCTTTTGGTTCCCCACAACTTGTGCCTATCACCCAGAATCTATTAGCTTTCAACGGAGGAACCAGTCAGCCCTTAGGGATCCTTCCAAAGTTCCCTATTACTTTGGGAGGAAATATCATCTATATAGACGTGATGGTAGTCCAAGGTCCCTTAGATTTCAATATTCTCCTTGGATGTGACTATGTTTATGTCATGGGAGCTCCTATTTCTTCACTTTTCTATGTGGTTTGTTTTCCATACGAAGGGAGAATAGTGACCATTTATCAATTTTCGTTCATTTGTCCCCAAGTGCCTCCTTTGCAACCATCGTCCCCTATTGGTTCATGTCTACAAGTAGTACCTTCCCTGCCACAATTCAATTATGTGGGTACCTGTTCCATCTCCACATTTGTTGATGGTCACACGGCTGGTATAGTACATTATGTGATGGGGGCACTAGAACCTGATCTGTCATTGGTACCAATCAACATGTATTCCTGCCAGAGACTGATACTCCCATCTAGTGAGGACCTCTTGGACGCCATGTTCTCATATGGTCCATGAACAAATGTCGAAGCATAGTTCCTTGTCTTGTGTCAAGCTCGTTAAAAAATGAAACAAGGGGCTACAGCAGAGTTCCTTGTCTTGTGTCAAGCTCCTTAAAAAATGAAATAAGGGATACAAGCATAATTCCTTGTCTTGTGTCAATCTCGTTGAAAAATGAAACAAAGGGTTGGAGTAGAGTTCCTTGTCTCGTGTCAATCTCCTTAAAAAATGAAACAAGGGATGTGAGCATAGTTCCTTGTCTTATGTCAAGCTTGTTAAAAAATAAACCGAGTTTGAGGATAGTTTCTTCTTATATCTTCCTCATTAACAAATGAAACATATGTCTAAGGATAGTTCTTTTACTGTGTCAACCTCGTTAAAAAATGAAACAACTCCCTTTTCCAAATCGAGTCTTTGATTAAGATCTCGTAAAATCCCAGTTAAGTCTTTCTTGGATCTTGAAAGTGAACCTTCATTCCATCCACCTAGTTGAATGAAATGAAGCTTGGGGGAATGTACCTCGAATTGAGTCATTATGCTGGGGGCATGAAAAATTAACTCAATCATAGTTTGTCTTTGTTTCAAGCTTGTGTAAAAATGACACCAAATTCAAGCATAGTTTTTTGTTTTAAGCTTGTGTAAACATGAAACTTAGTTCAAGCAGAGTTCCCCATGGTTCAAGCTTGTGTAAAAATGAACCCATGCCCAATTTACATCTCGTAATTGCCATTTTTATTAGCTAATTTATGCTAGATGAGCCTTGGTTGTTTCATTCCATCGCCACCATCTCTTTGGTCGATCATATGCTTTCACTTGGTTGTTTTTTCCTTTCCTGAGGAACCACAGAAATGAGTGGTTTTGCTAGCTATCCTCTTGACCTTTCAATGTTTTGAGCACTTCCCCCATAACCGGAACCAGTTGCTACCCTTTATACCACTTGTTCGTCCAGGACGAGTAACCTTTAAGCTCTTTTCTGACTCATAAAAAAATGAAAATATCACTAAGTATTTTTCCCTTTTTGACTCATTAAAGAGAATAAAAATGGGGGGTCCGCTTTCAAGCTCTTTTCCAACTCTTTAAACATGAAAAGAATGTCGAGCTCTTGTCATTGTGAACTCGTTAAAGCCTGCGAAACATTGTTTACGCAGTATACATTTACCCCTTTTTTGGATTGGGATAACCTATTTACAAAAAAGGTACTCCTTAACTGACATGGTCAGGCGGTTATCTCAAGTATTATTTTCTACCTTTTTGAGCTCGAGAGCCACAAATATACGAAAAGGGACCATGTGGAGTTTTCTTTTCGTATCTTTTTCAAACTCTCTAAACATGAAAAAGATACTGAGTTACACCTTTGTTGGACTCGTTAAACAACATTGGATTCGTCACCATGACATACATGAGCTTCTCCTTTCTAGGGCTCATTAATCTCACTAGGTTGGATTCATCCGAAGGGTGGACTTACAGTGCAAGCACATGCTATCCCCTTCAAGCTTGCAATCAAAAATAATTGGGGTACCTACCAGAAATGGAGGGGAAAAATTGGAAATTCCATCAGTTGTGTCAGCAAATCACTCTTGAACATGACAATTTCTACTTTGTGTCTGTTTGGGATATCCTCACTTCACTGTTGACTTTCCTGGGTTGGGCTGTTCATTTTTTTCCTTTACATTTTATCTCTACCACATCATCATGACCTCCAATCCTATGGATCCAAAAGTTGCCAAACGTCGGAGTCGTGTCGCCAATATGTTCAAGAGTTATCCTTCTGCAGTTACACTCATTCCTGACTCTCTATATCATCCAAAATCATTACATCCCTTTGTCGTGCGTCGATGATGTGGGATACATCATGGCCCTCCTTCGACAAGGTCACTTCCTGTCGACTTCAGATCATTATCCGGGAAGTTGGCTGAGAGACTCCTCTCCAATACCTTAGAGCTTGCATGCCCTAATAGCAAGTTCTCCACACTCGATGACAAGTTAACATCATTGGCTTTCGATCGGGTGATTTCACAGGTGTTCGACTTCAGTTCCTTTATTAACATTCTGTGAATTGTGTTGCGAGTACCTTGAGATTCATTGTCATTATTGTTGGTTTCTCTCGCACTTGTTAACGGTTCGCATCATTGACCGGTAATTAAACAACTTTCTCATATGTTCAACTTCAACATACTTATTCACATGTTAGAATTTGTACTTTGATCAAGTCATGTTGGAGCACAAGACCCTGGGCTCATATTACAAATGTCCAGGTTGCAAGGCGATGTGACATGATCATGTTGATATACATGTCTCTTTCAGATGGATGGCTGCGACCATACCATGGGTTGTTATATGTGATCCTTCTTATTATTGGATGGATGTGACCATACCTTGGCTTAGATATGATCCTCCTTACACAATGATTGCGCCCATGCCTTGGATCCATTTACATGATCATTCTATGGGTGGTTGCGTCCATACCATGATTCATGTAACATTTATCAGAGATTTCAATGATGTATATGTATCTATGCTTGCTTGCAGGTTCTCCTACGATGGTCTCCTGTTCCACACATCTACTTGTAAAGAATTTCACCCCTCACTCTAGTTCGGCCTTCACACTTTAGGGCGCATCTGTTACACAACATTTTGTCACTGTCCCTATACTCCTCGTTCCTCAATCTTGGAGGACCTCTACAGTGAACCTTACATGCTTTCCCATCATGAAGAGACTTCCCTTATTTCCCTCTTCATGGGTAGAACATTTCCCTTTTGCATCATTTCCCAAGAATATTCCTTTTATCCCAGTTTACAAGACTGACGCTAGTGCTTAATTCCTTCCTCGCGCCAATTTGCAGGGTTTAAAACTATGCCTAGTCGTGTACAGCGGAAGTGAGCCTTTCATCACTCGCGTCGATCCTCTTTTGGCAAGTTTTTTAAATATGGAGTCGAAGCTTCCATGTCTAGAAGCTTCATAACGAAAGTCTAGTAAATGGTTGGGCTAGATAAAGTCGAGGAATTTAATTTGGGCTTCTTTCCCCTATTGAGATTGAACAAACCTAAGAGATAAGGCATCTCCCATAATAAGAGGAACCATATCCCCTACATCAAAGCTATATAAAGTCCTCCTTTTCCAAGTTGAGCTAGTCTTTTTTGGAGCTTGAATAACCAGCAAGATATCTATAGTTTTTTGCCTTCCAGTTTATGTGTGTAAAGGGAGAATAGTGTGTTTGGTTTAGTTTGGAACTAAAGGGAAGAAGCCTTCAACTCCCATGGTTGAGACTAACCATGAGATGTTAGAAGTGGTGTTGGAACCTGGATATCTCGGAGGAGACTTGCAACGTCAAGGCTTTGGTTGTATCTCTTTCTAAGATTTATATCAATACAATTAATGATTTATTTCCTACATTGAGTGTCATGTTACATTTAACGGCTTAAGATTCCTTGACTTTTTAAGCAAATTTAATGTGATTGTATGTTGTTATGTTTGTTGTTCTCTCTTATATATTTGTTTCAGGTATTTGAAGGAGAAGAACTCAAAGGAAATTGGGGCAAAAGAGTGATCCGGATTTAAATAGGAACGCAATAGATTACAGAGATAACCATAAATACAGAGATGCGATAACCATAAATAAAGAGATGCAGTGGAAATAACACTTCATTTCATTAATGGAAAATACTGAAATATGCTTACAACCAGAATTTGGAAATAAACCAGCTAGGACGATGGTAGCTTATCTCTGAGAAGAGATGTGTGGCTAC
>APFE030276962.1:0-13726 GCA_000404065.3 Pinus taeda
CTTTATTTGTGCGGGCCCAATACATTAAATATTTTAATAACTATATCGGGGTGATTTATGAATGGCGGGGATGGTTATTAATTAACCTAGAGGGTTAATTAATCCCATATTGTGCGGCGGGGAATTAAGGCTCTTAACAAATTACAGATTAACTCGTTAATCCTCCACTAAAGGATGATTATGGCTGTATTCAACCAAGGGTGGGATATAAAAAACATCGGGAATTAATATAGTTAAATAATACCGGAATGGGTTAATTTTTCCAAAGGATTTATATAATATAAGTCAGAAATTAATATGAAACAATGTGATAAAAAGTGCTAAGTAAAAACATTAGAGTATATATTTAAACTTAGGCTTAAAGTGGAAAAGGGGTTTTTATGTGATATTGCGCATTTTTCCTATACTTATGGGAGTGAATGAATGATTTATGGATGGTTTTAAGTACTTAGGCCATTTAAATTATTGGGCCGAGTGTCCGGTCCCTCCAGAAGTCAGAGAAATACTCTGAGCCCCTTTAATTTTCAAAGACCTTAATACTTTAGGGGGAATGAGTGAAATCTCTAGGGAAAAATTTGAATGGAAGTTAGTTATTTGACCTTGTCTTGCTTGAACTGCATCAAGTGTAATGTCTGCCTTGCACTTGTGATAAAAGTAAAAATTGACACATTAGAGACATTATCCATCACAAGTAATTCTACAACACCATCTACCTACCCTACCTACTTAAGCCTGACATTTTTTCCTTCTTTATTTGGGTGCACTTAGATTGGCAAACCCTTATCAAATCTTCCTTTTCTTTTACATGGAAAGCCTACCTAAGTTTGCACTTATTACATCCAAGGGCTCAGATTAAACTATTGAGCTTCTTTTATTTACTCTACCTATCTACTTATCTGCCAAGATTACACTATTTGGCCAGATATTTATTCTCAATTCTACAGCATGAAATTGAAAAATGAATGAGCCAAGTTTAAATAGTTTGACTCTTCATAAATTGTGGCATAAATGACAAGCTGCACACAATCGTTTATTACAGAAAATGAAAAAGTAGTGGCATTTAAACTTGCATACTTTCCTAGTCTATTTTGTTTGGGGTTCATTTCTTTCATTTTTTTGACCATTTTATTCTTTTTACCCTTTGATTTTTCTTTTAGGGTATACCCTCTTTACATTTTTTAATTTTTTTGATTTTTTGACAATATGGAAAACCTTTGCAACAAGAAAAGGTATGAACATTTTTCAGAGCTCATCAAGTCAATCATGAAATATGACACCTATTGGTATAGGAGCATAACGGGTCCAATATGCCATGATATTTAAGGATAAAAAATCAACATAGGAGTCAAAAGTTGTGGAAAAAAAGAAAGTCATATGAGATAGAGATCACAATAGTAGAAAATTATGTAACGGCATCGATAAGTCTTGAATTTGAGATGAATATATATAATATATATTATATATAATTATATATATAATTTAATTTAAATATTTAATTTTAAAAATTAAAAATAAAGTTCAAATATAATGAGGAAGAGTTTAGAATATTGGTTTATTAATTTATTTTAAATATTTTAGTATTTAATTTCAAAATTCATTTTTTATAATTTATTATAGTTATAAATTTAAATTTTTTTTTTTTAATAATGAAATTAAGTATGAATAAATTTGAAAAAAATTTTATTAAAATATTGATATGATATATATATTATATATTATTAATGGGTTTGATATGTTTATAATTTTTTTGATTTAATTATTTTATTTCAAAATAATATTTTTTAAAATTTTTAATTTAATTATCCATAATTATTAGTAGATGGTATAAATTTAACTTTTATGGAATATCTTAGAATATTTTTAGTAGTAGTCACATATTAAAGGTTATAATTCATCTTAAAAGCAAATATGCCCCTTTTAATTTTTTAATTAAATTGTTAAATTAAAAAAAAAGTCACATGAACAAATATCATATGTAATGAATTAGAGTTTTTTGGGTATGTAGTACTGATATTGTAAAAAAGACGATTTATAGGTTAAGAATACCCGTGATAAAGTCATGGTATTGTAGCAAAGCTTGTTTATAAGTTAAGAATCTTTATGATAAAGCGTGGATGAATCACCATGATTAAATATCTTGCCACATAACTTTTAAATATATATGTTTAACTCATATATTAATTATTTTTATTAATTAATATAATAGTTTAAAATAAAGTTATAATTAGTTAATTTTTAAGATTTTTTGTCACATATCTTTTAAATATATATGTTTAGCTCATATATTAATTATCTTTATAGTCAATAATAAAAGTTTGGTCAAGTTCCAATAGTACAACCAGTTCCAGCTTAGGGTTGGTGTGACCTAGGCTGGTTGCGATCCCTAGGTGATTTTGATGGCTTAGATGTCCCAGGGTGGCGCTTTCTCAAGCCATAAGTAAAGCCTAGATAAACACACACCACTTGACCAAAAAATAAATAAAGTTATAATTTAGTTAATTTTTTAAGTTTTTTTTTTTTTTTTTTTTTTTAATTTGGGAATGTGAGACTCATGAATAAGTGTTTTTGAACTACTAATCATTGGATTTGATGTCTCTTGTGTTTAAGAGCAATTTTAATTTCCTCTATTTTTTTTTTTTTTATGTGATATGCATAGTATTAATGTTATTGAGCCTATGCGCCTCCACTAAATGAAGAGATGTTGATAATATCACTATCCAAAATCTTTGTCTTCATTGTAAACATTTTAAATGGATCAAATTAATTTAACAACCCATAATTTCTGCCATCATATTCTTCTCGAATATAACTTATATAAAAACATAAAATTCTAATTAATTTTTCTTCAATAATACAAAATATTTTAATTAAAATATAATCCAAATGTAAATGCCAAACATCAATTTTCTTTTCGGTATATTTATTATTAGGCTTTATATTTTTATATCTTTCCTTTTTATTTTTATTAGAATTTAATCATATATCCGGTTTTATTTGGTAAGGTTTTCATATGTATTAATTTTCCCGTTCGAATATTCCACATTTTGTCACGAAAATGAACCTTTTACACATCAATTATCCGATGAATTACCTATGCTCTTCGATCAAGAAGATCATATGATATTTCTGATCAAAAAACTAGTTTGGTAAACATCAGTGTTTATAAATTTCGTATTGTTGAGTGAGCTCAACTGTTTTGAGGGATAAAATTTTAATTTAGAAAATTATATTGGTTGGTTGGATCATGGTCATGTAGCTCTAGAAGGTCATGGAGTTCAACCATTTTGGACATGTTTTTTCAGAATGATTGGTTTGATGATACGAGTAGAATTTGTTCATCCCAAAATCTTCTAAATTTAGGTTCATTCATGAGATTTCAATACGATTTGTTGGTTATTTGTCTTCTTTTGAAATGGTCTAAATGGCCTGTGTCCTAAATTGCTTGTTTTAGCTCATCAAGATATGCCCTACCCCATCAATATCCTACATCTTAGAACCGTCAAAATATAAAGTCAATATGTCAATGTCTGATCTTGACTTATTTAAAAAGTTATTATTTACATCCAATTGAGTACATATGTCATTATTTACAACTAATGTATGAGAGTCATTATCACTAGTTTGTAAACACTGAAGGAGTTGAGACTAGATTTATGATGAAAAAGGGGATGGTTGGGGTTGATAACAAACTATAGCAATTTCCAAGAAATATTTGACCAATGTGGAGTGCGCCAAGATGATCATTTCATTTTGCCAATCCAACTTTGTCACCATGTATTTTATGTGTGGCTATCTATCTACCTTTATTTCATTTCTCTCTCCTTTATATGGTATCTGGTGGTTGGACCAGTCTATAGCAAAATATCCATTTTTTTTTTGTGACCAATCGCTACTCAGCAACAAACCATATGTCTTAGGTATATCAATGACTATTATATTAATTACTTGGTGTACTATGGGGTCAAAAGAGAGTTTGATCAACACATCCTTCAATTCACCAATGACTTTAACTTCAATCTAGTCTAATTGGATGAGGTATATCCCTTTAAATTTAGGCCTTCAGAACTAGTATATCCCTTTTATTTATAGGTCATGGATGATTCAAGTGGTGAAGAGTAGCAAGCTCGCCATTTTCCCTATACATTTGTGCCCCATGCTTCACCAGCAACTCCATGTCTATTTCATAGACTCATAGTGGAAGTTGTCCAATTGTGATGAATTTTTAATTGATATAATTCTTCTTGCACCTAGATCAATTCTTCCTCCTAACCCATGTGCATCATTTTATTTTTTCCCTATTTATCCATGTTTTCAATGATTGGATTTTTTCCACTATAAATAAACCATAAGCTCAACAATCCCACATCGCATGTCCAGTTTGATAGAGAACAAGTTCCCATAATTGAGATAACGAATGGAACACTAAATATCAACCTATGGATACTACTACTATAAAAATACAACCTTGGTTTCCTTAAGACTTCATAGGATTATTATGGCACCATAAAAATATTAAGCACAAGCTAATCTAAAAACAACTCATCAAAGGTTTGATTTTGCAAAGCTACTGCCCAATTATCCTTCAATAGAGGCCCCAAACATTGGCAGCAAAATTGATAGAGATGAAATTTTCCTAAATAGATATCTTGCCCAAAGAGAGGAGGAAATCCAACCTTGGAAATAAATGGATTACCGAGCCTTTTACTAGAGAACAACACCTCAAAGGGTGACTCTAGATTAATAAAATTGGACCCTACTTCCAAAACCTTAATTCCCAAAGCATGAAACCTTTGTCACTCCAAAGAATCTTCATAAATGGATAGAACATTAAAATTCTAGGTGACCAATGCCTCATATTCCATTCGATATCATGAGTAGAAGGGAAATAAATACTATAATTAATTAATCTTACGAGAGAATTCCACAAACATAGTCCATTAAAGGAGACACGATCAGATATTCAACATTATTGTTTGTTTTCCACGACTAGTGCAATTAAATTACCTCCTCTTTTTCCAAATACCATTCCCAATGCAAATATCTTCATAAAATCCCTTGGTTGCTACTTGATGATGCCACAACCCAGATCATTAAAGCATGGGATGCAATGATGGCATTTTTTTCTTGATTTTCCCATTCACAATTCAAATCACAAAGCTACCAATAGAGCCTCTGCATGTAGGGATTCAAAATTTAGCTTTGGTTAGAATTATTTCTTTTTTTCCCCTTAACATGCCAAGCTTTTGACTCCCCAATTTTTATTAAATGCAACACGACCCACTCACATGTGCCACCCAATATGATACCACTTCCAAATGTTTGATCTCCTACCAGGTCATCTCCCTACACAGAGCAATGAAATGGTTTTGAACCTCAACCCCTTATTTGAGATTACCAACCATCACCACTTATCACCTTTGCACTTTGACGATATGAAACTAACATTCCAACACTTGTATACCACACAAGTGTTCATGGTATTAGATTAAAAACAAAATATTCATTAATTAACAATGAACCAAGCTCAAAACTAATATCCATGTTTTCTAATTGATCCTCCTTGTAGTTACTTTATCGTGGGACATGTTAGTCATTATATTCAATGAAATTCTCAAGGATAGGTTTGAATCTATTGAATATGGCATTCAATTTCATGTCAAGATGGCGGTTCCTTTCTAAATATATCCCATAATAAATTTTGAGTCTCCTATTATATTAATCCTATTAATACAATGATCCCTTACCAAGGACAGACTTTGAAATAAACCACAGGCTTCATCTTAGTTATTTAAGGCATGGCCAAACTCATGCATAGGTTGATTCTACTCAACCTCTGGGGGGCCAAAAAGAACCTCCACTAGCCCTCACGCCTGTCACACATGGGTTGTGCCTTGATGCACCATCAAAGAAGAGAGTGTGGAGCATCTATGAAGCAAATGATTACTTAAATTCCTCCTTTTCTAACCTAATGGCCCATATTTTCTTTTGCATATTTGGACTAAGAGGGGATGTAATAGCCCTTTTTCTTACACCCCATGCAAATGTCGCTATGTGAATTTGTTTATGAAATTTATGTAAAAATGAAATTGATGACTGACTTGAAGGAGAAGACACATATTTAGAGTTTTGAGGAGGAAAGGTTTCTTATGATGTGTTAAAACCAAGCCACACCCACCTCAATACTTCCATCACCTATTATCCTGATGAAGTTAAGAGTTGCACCAAAAAGTAATAAATTTTGGTATGGGCAGCTTGAATGGAAGGCAATACCCATATTGTCCTTTCTTCATGGGACACGATAGAGAGAGAGTGTATTTCTAGATAGAGAGGAATTCAACACAAAAGGGTGAATATAAAGGAGAACACGCAGAACGTGAGGGGAAGAGTGCAAGAGGAAAAACAAAAGAGAACTTAACGAGACACAGCTAGAAGAAAGTGTGAAAGAGGAAGTCGCTTGAGAAGAAGTGGAACTATTACATATAACACTAAATTATGATGACGTAATCTGACAGTGTGGTCATACTATCCCAAAGGTCAAGAAAAATGATATATATTTTTTTTCGTTCTTTTTTCCCATGTTCATCGCAATTATGACAACATATTTTTTGTGAGTTCTAATTGTGATGTATTATTTATAAGGTGTTGCAATTGTGACAAACCATGTTTATTATCGCAATTGCAATGAACCGCATTATAATGGAACCCTTATCCTAGATGGAGGCCTAAAATCCCTCAAAGAGGATTTATATTGTTCTTTATGGTCTTTTTCATGCATTGTAAGCTAAAGAAGTTTCACTTTAGGCTTGAGTCCATTATTTTCGTACCTTTGCCATGGTACAAGCCTAAGACCCATTCTTACTATGTAAAACATATAAATGACACTAAAATAGACAGGTATGCCATTATTTTATTGTTGATTTAGAAGTTTATTTGAAGTGGATTCATCATAATTCCATAGAAACCACTCTTGATGCAATTTTTGTGATAAGACCACAACATCATCATCAAGTCTAAAAGCTACAATTATGAATTAGTACTCATATCAATCAGAGATTTTGTTTGAAAAATACAAAGGAAACCATACCATGAATCATATAAATGAGAAATTTAGCTCTATACAAAATGGGAAGGAACTGAAACTATAGTCACGGTGGGACACCTAAACAAAAATGAGGCCAACAACACCAGTGATTTCATGAAAAACCTAGAGCTAGTGGAAATTTTTGTGTGGGCCAATTGGCTACAATTCTTTCAATGATTCTAAGGGGGTGGAGGGGGGGATCCTAGATTAACTATTGAGTAGACTTATTATTTCATGGTGTTCAATATAAAGTTATAAGCCTTCATTAGAGAAATTTTGAGGTCTAACATTGGCCTCCTAAGGAATATTATAAAACAATAGTGGAAATAATAAAATAAGATTAGATGTCATCATCAAATTTTAGAGGGAAAAAGGAAAAAAACTACTTTTTCAACTCATATTTTCAACTTATTACCCTACGATTTTACTCAAATTTCGAGCAGGAGCATTTGTTGCATGCAAAATTTAATTCCTCATCCAATGAGTACCATATTACATACTTTCGATGGACCTCGCTAAACGAAAATTAGAAATACATGAAAAATGTAAATCACGTTTTTCATGTATTTCTCCATTTTTGTGCAGCAGGGTTCATCGAAAGTATGAAACATGGGTACTCATTGGATGAAGAATTAAATTCGACATCCAACGAGTGCTCCCGCCGAAAATTTGACTAAAATTGCAAGGAGATAAGTTGAAAATACGAGTTGAAAAATTAATTTTTTATTTTATTTTTAAATCTTTTTACTTTTTTACTCCAAAAATAGTGAATCATCCCCCATGGTTGACATCATCATCTTGAATCCTATTGGTTATTATAAAGTTGATTTTGGTTGTACATTTTTGTTTTGAGCCCATTTTAGACCTCAAAATTTCTCTAATGAAAATTGAGATTAACAAGTCCACATTTGCCAGAGAAACTAGGATTCCTGGGTGCATCAAAAGGTTTTCAAAGAATGTGAACATATCTAACAACACATGGTTGTAGATCTTAAATCCCACAATCCATAACCAAAATTTCCAAAGGGGAGTATTCTGGGACTCGATTGTTTCCCCATGGAACGAGGTCATCTTTCGCTGCAAAAATTCATTAGCTATGAAGGTCATTACAACCTCTTATTTAATCATTATTACATTAGATTAATGCTTCATCAATCATCAACTCCTCAATCTTCCATTCTTTCTATATAAGAGAATTGCCAAGATGGCTACTCTGGGTTAGAAAAAGAAGGAACTTGGAGAAGGTTTACATCAGCATGGAATTGTGAATATCATCTTAGTTAGTGAGTTGCCTGAACATAGGTGGGATTGGAACACTTTCATGGTTGACTTGATCCGAAACAGAAAAACTAGGGCTGGGGTATTACCCCCTTAATCATCAGGGTCCAAAGAGAAGAAATGAAGGAAATGCCTCTACTCCAAGGGCTTTAATTGGCACAGCCTCATCATCAAATTATGTTCATCCTAGGACTAGTTTGCAAACTAGATAAAGTGAATCTCATGTATTTCCTAAAATGAAGTGTAAATAGACCCTCAATTATGAAGGGAGGGGGCTTGCAATTGAATCCAGTTAACCTAAATATGGAAAGACTAAGGAAAAAGGGGTAAATATGATTGATTATGACACTGAGGAAATGGAAGAGAATACTCAACCGATGGAAATAAACCATCCTCCAATTTCCAAGGGGCATGCATAGGTGTCGAATAGAAATCGAAAGAAATAGATGGATAAGCACCATGTAGGCATGCCGAATAAATCAAAATTGTAAAAAAACCCTTTTATTTGAATTTTATTAGGATTATATCCCACCTTCAAAAGAGAATTCAAAACACAAAGGGAATATTAACAGATAAATAATCAAATGGATTCATTAGTGCAAACAATTAGCTCGAAGAATCCACCAATGAAAGGAGGCAAGCCCAAGGTCAATGGAAACAACAAGTTGAAAATGAAAGGAATTTCTATATGGATGGTAGTAGGGTTTTTTTAGGTAATAATCCAAACGAACCCACTAAGCATGGAAACAACATCCATGAGGAGGATTTTCAAGGAAAATTTAGAGCTTTCATGATCTAGAGATAGGAAATTACCTTTGGAAACATCACCAAAGGGAAGCTATGAAAGATAAATCCCTGAAAATGAATCAATTTCCAATGATATTCTACCCCAAATATAGACACCATCCTATATTTTGTAGATCAGTTGGTTAACATCAATTTTTATGGCGATATGAGAAACAACCATTCCTTCTTGTAATGAAAGCCTAACCTCCCAGGTTAAGTTGGAAAAACAAGGATGAATTTTTTGACTTGAGAATAATTAACAAAGAAAGCCACTTATAGGTCATCCATAAGCTAAAATAAATATGGTTTCAAATTTACCTTATAAAAAAAAAAACAAATAAAAAGCCAGAATCAATTATTACAAAGATAAAATAAAAGATGCTTAGAGGAAAATACAATAAGTGTATGATCTTAAACTTCAAGGAATTACCTATAAAGTTCCATCTCAATTTTATGTAGTTTGTCCCTGCAATATGGATGAAGTTCATTATAGAGAGGAGATGTATACACTAGGGAACTTTTTGGATGCATTTTCTTTTGCAACATTGCATGATCAAAATTTTCTTTGTAAACTTTATATGTTTAATTTTATCCTGTAGGAAAAGACTCATTGGAATTCAAATCCATACGCAGGGGATATCCTATTGATGGAATTCTCTTCTTATGTTTACAACTATCTGAAGTGGAAGGAAGCATCCCAATTCCACGAAAATCTAGAGATTAATTCTAGCCTCTACATAAGATATGAACATCCCTTACTAGTAGTAATTAAGGAAGAGTATTATAGATTATTGATTAATTCTAGGAACATTATCATATTGAAGAAAAATCAGCATTTGGTTATTGTAGGTTATGAAAATATTACACAGAAATATTTTATTGAGGCTCTTATGGACTCACATGATAGGTGGGAAAAGATGCCACAAGGATCCTACTACATTTCTTATTTTAACCTTTCCATGGAAAGATAACAAATTCACTTAGGAAGATTGGTACCAAGTGGATGGGTCTAAAGTTTCACTACCCATTTATTTGGTACCCGACTAAGATCTACATAGTGTAACTAAGAGGGATGAGTTCAATGAACTATATCAATGGACACGTGGAGAGAATCCTAGGTTTTATGCTTTAGAAGAATATGGTTACCCAAGTTTCAATCTAAGTTCCCTTCATGCATGGTATCCATACAATGATTAGTGGGTTGCATGGGGATATGAACCATTTTTGTCAGGGGGATATTGTTGTTTTTTTGGAGCGATCTAATGCAAAATCATCCTATCAAGTGTTTATTTCGCCTGATACTCTGAAGGAATAATTATTTTTTCTCTAGCTACAGGTTCGAGCATTATAGTTTCCTTACTATGCATATGAATAATATTTTTGGGAGTGAATTTCAATGTTTCTATATGTCTCAAATTGTGCCTGATTTAATTAGATTATTATTGACAAGTTCAATTCATTTTTTTTGCAATGAAAATGTTTATTTTATATCATAACCGTCTGATAATAATATAAGTAGGGAAAATTCAATCATTTTTATGTTTCGT
This sequence comes from Pinus taeda, assembly GCA_000404065.3. Taxonomy (NCBI): domain Eukaryota; kingdom Viridiplantae; phylum Streptophyta; class Pinopsida; order Pinales; family Pinaceae; genus Pinus; species Pinus taeda. Next base: position 10,693 of record APFE030276962.1, read on the forward strand.
AATGGATGTCCTTTTTCTAGAAATAGTCTAAAAAAATATTGGTATTTTGGTGGCTTGCATGACTTTAAAAGTGGAGAATAATTTTAGGAAAAGCTTAGGATTTACATTTCAACAGAAAATATGGCATATTATCTTAAAAAATGTGGCTTCCATATTAGTCCTTTTTTACTCATTAATGGATGGTATTTTATTTTTGTCTAAATTCTGTATTTCATGATTTTTGGTGCTTTAAAGATTTTCTACACTTGATACTTTCTAATATTTTACAATGTATATGACTTCATAAATGCATTGATATGCTTCACATTATTGTAAGAACATGTATATGGTTTTGTACTATATTGTCAATTAGAAACACTCATAACCTATATTTGGATGGAAATTACAAGAACATTAAAATCTTTCTCTTTCTCTCTCTCTCTTAATATTACTATCATAAACCTCTTGTATGTTATTATCACATGAAATCCTTGAAGAATATTAATGTTTTATAATTATTGTATACACAACAACAATACAATGCTTGAAAAGGAAGAGACACTATAAAGCGCAAGTAGAATAGCTTGAAAATTATCAACTAATTAGAATCCATGAATAGGCAATCTTGGTGTACTACTTAATTTTCATTATGTGTACAATGAGATATTTTATGCTACTTTTGTTTTGCAAATAATATCAAAGATATAAGTTGTTGTGAACTATAAACTTGTGGTCAATGCACCATTTCATATGACCATGTTTGAAGGTGCAAAGGCAACAACATAAACTATCGTTTCTTTGAGGACTAGAGCATCAGGCATGAAAGAAATGCAGAAAGAAATGTAAGTGATTCCATGCAAATTAATGACTTTGTATTGTTTGAAATCATCTAGCTAAATAGCTTTAGTTTTTCAGGGTTTAATGCACAAATTTAGGAATTCTTGTTATCTCTAATGAAATTTTGTGTTTCTATTTCTCTATGGAATGTCATCACTTATTGCTTCACAAAATGTTGGATTTTCAAAATTGTCAAATGTACATGGTTAAATTCATTAAACCAAGAAAAGATACTAAGCACCCTCATTATTCTTGGTTTTTTGGTTTCATTTTTTTGTAAGAAACACAATTAAAAAAAACAACTTTTAGGCTTACATTTAGTATTCCATTAATTGTTGAATAAGCCATCTTCACTAGTCTAGATCCAAATCCCAATTTTAATTGCAACTGGAATCCAATTATCATTACCATGGGAAATATCATTATATTCCATATGACGCATATACATGTTTCGGCCCTCAAGGGACTTCTCAGACTTGATAAGTATCAAACCCATTACAACAATGCTCATCATGTCACTTATGGGAGTTGAACATGGGTGGGGAGGATAAAATTCATTCCTCCCAACCACCCAAGGTAAACCCAATTGAATGGAATTTAGTTATCATGGTTTGGAACTTATGTCCAATTTCATACCAGGTACCTAAGATTATCAATTGTAGAAATTCCTTGATTTTCTATATTCCATATGACCAAATTATGTAACATAATGGTGATTCCTAAGATCATTGTTGTAGTATTCCTTCTCCATCCAACAAAGGGGCCACACATGCTTGTAAGTAGAACTAGTGACTACAACTGCATAGTGACCATGAGAAATGCTATGAATTTCTCATTTATCAGTTTGTCATGTAAGGGTTTATTTTTTTATGTTATATAACACAACATCTTGTTCTAGATTTCTGATGGTATACCTTTGAAGAATTATTGATAGAGATCTACAGCCATACTGCTTTGACCCTAAGAAAGATGAAGCTTGTTTTCCTTGTGCTTGAATATCACACCTATGTGAATGATTTTATGTGTGTACAAATAATACGCTTGCAACCATCTAAAAGAATTTCCACTATGGTAGTATTTTATTTATGTTATTGATTTATTTTTTAACAAAAATGTAATGGGGCTAAGGTCACTCTAGACAACTAGAAATTATATAGAAGACAAGACAAGGGCTCAGTAATTAGCTTAAAATGTTAACAGCTCCAAAAAGACAGGTGACAATTTGACTTGACCTTCCTATCCTGTACTAAGTTCCAATTCCCATGCTCTCGGCATGCATATTGTTGGATATACTGATTTAACAACAAAGTTACCCTACAATCATAACTAAAGTTGAAAATTACATAGAAATTTGCCACACATCCTAAAATTCCACTCTCATCTCTTTGGTCCCTATGGCTCCACTTCCAAGATAGATCTAGTGGATTGTCAGAATCCTACCCTTCCCTCCCATTCTTCAAATAATGTTGTGATGGAGTAAGAAACACAACACAGTCGAGAAGCAAACAAGGTTTGTGGTCAATATGCTTAGTTTCTAGAATATTGTCATTTTGGATGTGGCAATTTAATATTTTTATGCATGTTTCCGTTATTGGGTTACTACAAAAGAACTGTTAGATTTACTGACCCCATCGGAAGGTGATATCAATTTAACATTTTTTTAGTTCTATGCATGTGCCCTTGCACTTTTAGAGAATGTTTTGGCCATTGTCCTCATCACTTCTCCTGGGAATGATGTTCCAATGACAATAAACTTTGTTGTATTTTAGTTTCCCAAAAAATACTATTATATGTATCATGCTATTATGGACAGTGGACAAGAATCTTTTTTACTTCCTTCCCTTGACAATATGGTATTTAGGGTTCCTCGTTCCCTTCCTTCAACTACCATGTAGATTCTGAAAAGCATTGGAAAGAAGAGGTCATGAAGTTGGACAGCCCAGTCCAGTATGACTGATTGGCCAATTGAAAGTAAATCTTCCTCCAATCAAGGTTAAAAATCATCTCTTTCAAACTAGAGAAAGTCGTAGAATAGGTTGTGACAATAGAATTGGCTTCCTCTTATAGTCATCATCCATATTCCAAATCTTGATGCCAACCATGCTTTATATATTCTTGCATCTACATCTTTCTTGATCTTCAGTTTCTTTGTGCAATGTGGACTGAATTTATAATTTATGCACTTTGGATCTTGAACTTCTTAGTGTATTGGATTTTT
>APFE030276972.1:0-25759 GCA_000404065.3 Pinus taeda
CAAAACCACGAACCACGTGGAGGCATTTTGCAACGCTTGTGGTAAAAAGGGGTTTTTGTCAGAGGGCCTCCGAACACCCCAACCAGCTGCCACGCGTCCAGTGTACGAACACAATACCACCCTCTCCCCGGACGCTAAAGGTCGTTTGTTTTGTCAGAGGTTGGTGAGCGAATTGCGTCCGATCAGGTCAACGGACAATCATTGTCAACAACCTGCCCGAACTTTATTTTTACTATTGCCGCACGTTTTATTTAATGTTTTTAATAAATGTGTCATAAACTTAGGTAAAAGACTTTATGTCTTCATACGGCATGTATGGTCACGAATTTAAAATAGGCATGGGCATAAGTAGTTGTTTTAATTTTAATGTTTTTTATTCACGAGGGGTCCCGTAAGTTTAGTTTTTACGGAACATGTAAAACCATTTTTTTTGTGGTTGACCATTCTGCAAGTGTAAGTGACTGTGTAATTTTTGCACACGGTGAGAAGAGAAACAGGGCTCCGCAGCAGCGAATGAAAACCAAGGATTGTAATGCAATGTTTGAAATGTATGAAACGCGTGAATTTGTCTTTGTGATGTAAAAAGAAAAAGAATGCACAACAGTGCAGGAGAAGGAGAAGTGAATGAAGAAAACCAGTGGGTTGTTTTGTTTCAAATCCATGAGTTGTTTCACACAGGTGAAAAGGTAAATGAGTAAAACTCTGTAATTTTGTTTTCACACAGTAGTGAATGTAAATGAAATATTTACACACAGTGGTGTAAAATTTCATAGGAGGCAGAGTAATTTCTTTTGTGAAATGTTTTGGTGAATCCATCTGAGTAAAAGATGATGAATATGTATTAGTGTTTTTGTTTAATGAATGAAAATCTTTATGGTGGTGAAATACTTTGCTCTGTAATTTTTTTTAAGGCTCCTCTGTGCAAAAGATCCTGGTGTAAAGGAAACAGAGCATTGCCTCTGTGTTTTGTTTTTCTGGTTTTGGTATTTTCCCATTGCAAAAATACCCAACATGAATAACCAGCGATGAGGGGAAGCTGCTACATGATGTGGTTGAAAGGGTTTTAAAAAAGGTGAAGAAACCAGCGTTGGCCCTTGCTAAAGTAACCGTTTCTTCTGCACCACTGCTTCAGCCAGTACCGCAGTCGAGCTTTGTGGGAAAGCGGATCAAAGACGACCAGGATCGATTGCAGAGATGGCTGGAAAATGAAGATCATCAATTTCGCATAATTGGTGTCTACGGCATGGGAGGCATCGGCAAAACATCTCTCCTCAAAACACTCTTCAACGCCTACAAGAAAGGTAACTTGTTCGAAGCCGTAATTTGGACAGTTGTTTCTCAAAATTGTAGCATTTCAGGGTTGCAGGCTGATATTGCAAAGCAAATCAATTTAGATCTTGGGAGCAGATCTAGTATTGAGTCAGCAAAGATGGAGCTCTATGCATCTTTGAGGGAAAAAAAATTTCTTCTCATATTAGATGATTTGTGGAGGGAACTTCAACTGGACGAAGAATTGGGCATCCCTGTGGATAATGATAAAGGTAGCAGAGTCCTAATCTCTACGCGCAGCTTTGATGTGCTTAGAAAAATGGGGGCAGATGACTTCTCCAAAGAAATACAATTGCTATCCAGGGAAGAAGGGTGCCAATTGTTCTGCAGAGAAGCTTTCAAAACCGGCCATGCACCGACAGAAGATATAGAGAATGTGGTCACACAAATTGCGGGAGACTGTAACGGTCTGCCGTTGGCCATAAATGTTGTAGCGGCAGCTATGAAGGGTAAGACTAGTGTTAATGACTGGCATCTTGCTTTGTGTCAGATCAAAAATATGGATCCTACTTTTCTAAGATACAACCGCATTGATCGAGGTCTCTATTGGCGGCTTAAATGGAGTTACGATTGTTTGCCTGACTCCGTCTTCAAGAACTGCTTTTTATATTGTGCTACCTTTCCTGAAGATTGGCCCATGAGTGTAAACGCCTTGGTGGAAATGTGGATAGGGGAGGAGCTGGTCAATAGCAGAGAGACCAGCTATTTAATGGACTTGGGACTCACGTATGTAGATCTGTTAGTAGAACGCTGCTTGTTTCAGAGTGTTTATGATGATTTTGGGAGTAGGAAGATACAGGTTCACGACGTTGTCCATTACTTGGCAATGTATATTGCTGAGAATGAAGAGCAATGTTTCTTCAGGACACGTCAAAACCTCCCAGAGTTTCCGGCCTCTGAAAAAGGGATCCATAATTGCAAAAAAATAGCAATTGGCCATAACAATATTTCTGATTTGCCAACAGATTTCAGCTGCCCCAACCTCCTCTATTTGAGCTTGAAGTATAATGAAAGTTTAAGAGAGGTTCCAGATGGATTTTTAGTCAATCTCACCTCTCTCAGGGTTTTGGATCTGTGTGGCACCAAAATAGAATCGTTGCCCATGTCACTGTGGCATCTTACACAGCTCCAGTATCTCCGTTTGAGCAAAACCTTAATCAAAGATGTACCTGAAGACATATGCAGTCTTTCTCAGCTTCAGTTTTTGCGTCTTAGCAGCTGTAAAAATTTGGAGTCATTGCCTTCTAAGATAAGAGAGCTTGAAAATCTCAAGACTTTAGATTTAAACAGTTGTTGTAGCTTAACAGGGATTCCCCGAGAGATCTCTCAACTTACATCATTGAATACATTATTATTGTGGACATCAGAGACATATGAAAATAGTATAATGGAGGTGGAGGAAGTGAAGAGTAGTGTTTGCACTCTTAAGGATCTCACAAATTGCTCAAATTTAGTGCGGCTTTGTGTACATGTAAAGGCAGGAATTGAAGTCGAGGGAATACAGGCAGGAATTAAAATGGGTATAATGGGAAGTTGGTTACATATGAGGGACCTGCGTTTGGCATTCGATGCGGAAGACCATGATGTGCTGGAGGATCTCCCCCGAGACATGCGGAGCATGAAGAAGCTACAGCGTTTTTTTCTTGCAAATTACCATGGCAGAAGTCTACCCAATTGTATTGCCGAGTTTCCACAATTGGAGAGGTTAAGTTTGTGGAGATGTTTTCAACTCAGGGATCTTCCTCCCTTGGAGAGATTGCCAAATTTAAGGTCATTGATATTACTTCATTGCACTAACTTGAAGGAGCTGGGAATAGGGGCATGGGGAAGTGTTCGGGGATTTCCGATGTTAGAAAGTTTGAAGCTGGAAGACTTACCTATGTTACAGAGTCTGGGAAGTTCATTATCAGATATTGTGTGGAATGAACAAACTCTGCCTAAACTTCAATTGTTGACCATAAAAGATTGCCCGTCATTGAAGGGATTGCCCCGAGGGATAGACAAGCTACCAGATTTGGAAACCATAAAAGTTCAACAAAATTGGTGGGAAAAGAATGATGTTGAAATTTTATTAAAAGAAAAATTACATCATTCAATTGTATTCATTGAATAGAATAGTGTAAATATTGAAAAAATAAATAAATCATATTTATCCTTTCTATTTATATGATTCATTTTATAAGAAAAAGTATTATTTTTTTAATAATACTGATTTTATCCTTTTTAATTTATATATTATTTTGCACAGATTTTATTTAAGTTTATTAAAATGGTAAAAAATAGATAAAAATAGATATTTAAGTTGAAATGTTTTTAAAATCAAAAAATAATTTAGAAATTTAAGAAATTTAAATTACTATTTTTTAAAGAAATTTAATTACTATTTTTAATTAATTCATTTAAAAAAAATTAATTTATTAATTTTAAAAATTGAATTATAAAAAAAAATAATTTAAAAAACAAAATAAAAAATTCATAATACACAAACCATAAATAAATCATACTCAAACTTAATTGATGATTTGTGTGTCATTAATTTTCGGGGGAGGCGCTGTGAAAGTAGTCCTCTCGTGACATCATTAACAGGATAGAGCGCCATGCCGACTGACTTGGTCTAAATTAGTTAACCTCAATTGGTTTCAAAATTCATTATTTTACAAATATAAATTAGTTAACTTCAGTTGGTTAGAATTCATTATTTTACAAATCAAAATTCATTATTTTACAAATATAAATTAGTTAACTTCAGTTGGTTAGAATTCATTATTTTACAAATATTTGTATACTAGCAGCGGAATACCCTTTCTACTTAGACGTTGGAGTGTGTCATGGCCGGTGGAGGCAACCACAGAGACAGTGCAGACAAACGTTGACAGAGAATATTGTACAGATTGGTTTTTAAAATTGGGCAAAAGTGATTTATTGGTTTTTCACCTAAATTTATTAAGCAGACATACATGAATTAATATAAGAAATAATATTAAGTCAGTAGAGATCACTCTTGATCCTTTGGTTATGCTACTATTTTGTGTATCCATCTTTGATACATGCATTACTTTATTTTTCTTTTTCATTATGGATTGGTCCTAAGAAAAAAGAAAAAGAGGTTATATATATATACATATATATATATATATATCATTTTACTCAACTTAAAATTTTTATTCATTTGTAAGAAAACAATTATTATGCAAAATATTTAAACTATGTTTGTGATTTGTGGTATTAGTATTTATTTTATGAAATTAGTATTTAAGATTATTAAAACCATTAAAATTATAGAGGGATAGTATTTAAATGAGGTCACATTAACCTTAAATATGGTGAAATTTTAGATATTTTTTTTAAAATTATTATAAAATTTCAAACCTAAATCACCATATACAATAAAATCATTTAAAACTAATCATTATTATTAATCATATTTTACAATATAAATATAGAATATAATGATGAACATGTTAAAAATATAATGATTTTCTTGGTAAAAATTAATCAAATTTTAAAATTAGTTGAAAATTATAATATGTCAAAATAGAATATTAATTAGTTAAATTTAGTCATCCATTTTTTTTTCATTTATTTGTAAATTTATATATTAAAATATATATATATATATATATATATATATATATATATATTATATATATTATATATATAATTTTAATTAAAATTAATGATTTTAATTATATTTTAATTTCGAATTAATTTGTAAGATTATGTAAATAACTTTCCCTTTCAATGCCTTGGATGGCGTGTTAGGCCATGTATGTGATGTAGAGCTAATTTTGTGGATGGAAGTGGGTCACAGACATCAAGGCGTTCATGGGATCAAACAATATAGGATTCCTTAAAAGTCATGTTTGGTGTGACTATAGTATAACCTTGCCTATAGTTGTGAGCAAATGGGTAACAACAATTAATTAACAGTTTGTGTAAGGGAGAAAGCCAACACAGTTGATGTCATAGGTGGGGACAGTAGGAAAGGATCCCTAATCAATTATTGTTATGGATTTGGCATTATGAGAAGACACCCACCATCATTTTTAGAGGAGAATGTAGTCTTTGGGTTTATTTTTTGGTTGCTAGATAACCTATTTCAAAGTATGACTCCACATATCTAATATTTGAATACTCTTGTGAATTTACTTTTATTGTGGTTTATCTAGTTTTGGACCCGTCACCTTGTTCTTAGAGGTTGTAGGGGTTGGGTCTCAATTATTGGGAGTTTGAGATGGTGGTGGACTAGTAATTTTATTGTCTTCTTTCTATGGTTTTGTCATTAATGGAACCCACATGTAGACATAATAGCAAAGGCAAAAGATTGGTCCTTTCCTCTTGGAGCACAATTCAAACTACGGGTTCTAGGTAGTGTTATGTGACCCATGTGGAACAAGACATGGCTTGTACACAAAGCCAGTTCTTATACCAATGCTCAACAAAGGGAAAGTTATTGCCATTAAGGATGTTGATATGGAGGCTTAGCAATTGTGTGAGACCACTAATGCAACTATGATTCTAATAGAGGCTTAAGGTTGGGTCGTGGACCCGAGCAACACTAGGATTTATGAGATGAGGTATTTTATATTGCTTGAAATGTATTGGAAAATGAAATATAGGTAGCTCAAGGTGTCTAACATTCATGAGAGATTAAGGAAGAGGATAACACCTTCTTGTAAAATTATCCTCAAAATGTATGGATTCCCAAAGATTCACAAGGAAGGGGATCCTCTAACGCCAATAGTCAATACTATTAGCTCCTCGAGCTATGAATTAGCAAAATATGTTGCGAAGATCCTTACGCCCCTTGTTGTAAATATTAATTCTTTTATTGAGCATTCCAATGATTTTGTTAAAATTATAAAAAATAAGAAAGTGGATCCAAATGACATCCTAGCAAGTATTTACGTGGTGTCCTTGTTTACCAAAATTCCTTTAGGCGAAGCCATTTATGTTAGTAAGGAAGTTGTGGATCATGAAACAACGAAGCTTGTTATGATATGTCTTCACTCTACATTTTTTGATTTCCAAGGAAATTATTACGAAAAAATATTTAGATTTGCAATGGGATTTCCTCTCTCACCAATTGTTGCAAACTTATACATGGAGTACCTTGAAAACAAAGCCTTTGAATCATACCCTTCAAAACCATCATGGTGGAAGAGATTTGTTGATGACACAAATGTAAAATGGACACATGGTAAAATAAAACTTGATAAGTTTTCCAATCACCTTAGTTCTATGTCTTCTGAAATTAAGTTTATTATGGAGATGGAGGAAAACAAAAGCATGTAATTCCTAGATGTTTTTGTTACCAGAAAATAAGATGGTACATTGAAACATTGAGTCTTCAGAAAGAACTCACACAGAGAGTTACCTCCATGCTGATTCCTATCATCATCCTAGTAAAAAATTTGGTGTCCTCAATACTCTTTCTATCAAGGCACATAGAATATTGAATATCAAGCACTTGGATGAAGAGAAGAAGCACTTGAATATAGCCTTTAAAAATATAGGATACAAGGACAAGGACATTAGGAAGGTTATAAGAATAGTTGAAGGAAAGGTTAGCTCCCAATTTCCTCAAACACATTTTGGTAAGGTGTACCTCCCTTACAATCAAGGAGTTACTAACAAGATTGCAAGGATTTTGGTTAAGGATATATCCACTCATTTCAAGACAACATGAACAATCAATCAAATAATGAGAGCTGTGAAATACAATATTGATTAACATCAGCTTAAAGGAATCTACAAAATTGATTGTTCTTGTGGTAAAATTTATATTGGAGATTAGGGTGTTCCTTGCAAAGAACACTAAAGGAACATGGAGCAAATACTAAAAAATGGAAGATCGCATACTTCATCCCTTGTTTAACACCCCTTGAAATTTAAGCATAATGTTTTGTTAGAAAATGCTAGGATCATCACTAGGGAGGACCACTATTAGAAGAGAAAGATCAAGGAAGCCCTTGAGATAATGAAACATCCACATAACCTCAAGAGAGATTGCGGTATTGGGATTAATGGAAATTGGTCTCCTTTAATCAGACAAATTGGTTCAGCCAACTCTTCTCAAATGTAACCTCTCAAGTATGAATCTCTCTCCCTAGCTTGAATTCATATAATATTTTAATTATATATTAAATTACATTATTAATTAACATATAAATTTTAATTTAATTTAATTATAACATCTTAATTTAATATACTCTAATAATAATTATTATACGTAACATTAATTACATTATTTAATATAATTTTTTTTTGTGAATAACATAGAATATATTACTGCATGAAAATTGTATTTATAAAAGGTTGGATTGTACGAGAAAAAATCTCCAACACAAGGGAAATAAAGATTTCCTTTAGTAGTGTCATCATCCATGCTGACAGGAAACTCTTGATTGTTTCCTTCCTACATGATTGTGGCATTAGACTATTGGAGGAAGCGTTAGTTGCCTCCTTTTTGACACTCGGGGATCCTTCGAATGGCAAGAAAACCCCGATGGTAGCCTGATTCTTCAACATAGCGTAATGTGGAGAATCCCTAGTGACGAAGCAATAATGGTGGACTGATTCCATCTTAACGAAAAACTTGTTTGGAAGCTTGCCAATTTTCTCTTCCACTGCCTTGGATATTTTAGTCTACTCCTGCATTGCTAGAATGAGGAGATTTTTCATCTACCATGAGAGGTTGATTGTGCCAATGTACAACTTCTCCCTGGCCCTAATGAGACTTGGGTCAAGGATCCATGTAAATTCCTTTGCCACCTCTTTTGACATCACCCCTCATCTAAGGACCCTCACCTAAGCTTCAGGGTTAGCAATTTGTTCCTATGTCTCACGGTTAACAGCTATGTAATAATTTAGGGTAGCTATCGTAGCAGAAGACTTGGCTCTAGTGGTTGGTGGAGAACCCAGGTTGTTCCAACAGGAAGGGTCATGACTTCGGCCACAACCATGACTGGGAGCCGGCCTTGAACCACGTTTGGGGGCCACGAAAGGGGGAGGGGATATCAACAAGTTGACAATGAAAGGGAGCTGAGAGAAACAAGGGCCAAGAGCAGGAAAGGTGATGGGGAGGAGTAGGTGTGAGGGGGTATACATAGGGGCTGGAGATAATCAAGGGGTGGGGCAATCAGGGGCAGGGAATCAATGCAAATCGTGGGAGGTACCAGAGGTAGGTGAGGGAGGTTTTACCAAAAGAGAATGATAGGATGGATGGACGATGCCCCAAAGGGGATACAGAGCTTCTGATAGCTCCTTTGGCATGGCAGTCATTGGGATTGTGACACCAGGCATATTTCCTTTAGTATTGCCTTTGGCCGAGCAACTACTATCATAATAATTGAGACTTGAGATCTCAAATAAATTAGTGTATGTTATTCTTATTTTCCTTTTCATTGATGGTTTCACATTGCTGACGCAACTTGTTGTGCTTTGGGTCAATCCAGGCCAGCGTTCATAGACAATATTTGCCCACCGTACCTTCATTCGCTAGTCTATTAGTTAGGCCATTCCCATTGTGCCCGATAGCTTGGAAATGAAGCCTGCTCACCCTCTCTATGTGGCCTTCTATTCTTTGGAGGATTCTATTTAGGCGCTAGTTGTCTGACACCCTAGTAGCTTCCATGCCCTGCTATAATTTGTGATTGGCCTGAGTTGCCAGCATTGAGTCCCCTTCAGTGACTAGGGGTCCAAAATTGTGGAGTTTGGCAATGGCCAGCCCATGTCCTAGGGCCTATAATTCTATTGTGTTGTTGGTAGTGTTTCCAATATTTCTCGCATAGATCCGTAAGATTTACCCATGCGAGTTTTGGAAGACACCATCGAAGCCTTCTCTTCCTGAGTTACCTTTTGGTGCCTGCCATAGTTTAGTTTGAGAGTGCCTATCTCTGGGGGAGACGAATGGTTTGCATTTCCTCGATTTCCCAAAATTCTTGAGGCCTTGGAGTACTAGGTGAGATGAAGATCTAGGAGGGTAAGAACACGCAGTTCCAAACTATTAGGAGGGTGATTGGGGAACTGCAGAGTGGAGGAAGCCACTATTTCTTTGCTGGGTTGCATCACTATGGACAAAACAACCTCTTCCTCGTTGTGGATCCCTTTGAAAATTCTTGCATTCCTCTCCTTCCACAAAGCCCAACAAATGATACCTGATAGAAGGTTCAATGCTCTATTCACCACAGGATTAGGGGATAGGGAGGATCTCCAATTCTCAATGGTATTGAGGAGGGAGGAGATATCCCTATCCAAAACCTTGAAAACTAAATAGACCCAATTCCATAGCTTTTTTGTGAAGGGGCACTTGTTAAGAAAATGTTTAGTTGTTTCTTCCTTTCTTTCACAAAGATTGCATCTAGAGGGGAAAATTGACCCTTTCTTCCTTAAGTTGTCCCAGGTTAGAATTTTTTTTTGCATGATGAGCCATAAAAAAAGGGTGATTTTAGGCCAGTATTTCCTCTCCCACAGAGTCTTCCATTCTCACTCCATTTGATGTTGGTCATGAAGAGAAATGTAGTTGTAATCTTCCTTTAAGTTGAAGTGTCTGACAACATTCTTTCCCCATCTTATCGTTTCCTCAATGGTTTCAACTTGAATTTGTCTTTTCTGGAGTTCTCTCGAGAGCTCCTGCCACTCTAGAGGGTTAGGTGGGGGTTCCTAATATTTTTCGTCTAACCATTCCCTCCAATTTTCATTGCCATTACTTATTTCCAGTATTGGTTGACCTTTTCTTGCCCTTGTTTTGCATACCTATCCAAATTTGTTTGAATTGATCATGGACAAGACCCAATCTTTGTTGCCATGCATCTTCCCAAAATGGTGCTTTATCCCCATTGCCCACCTCCCAAAAAATGTGATTATGTATGAATGCTCTATTGTCCCAAGCCTCGTTCCATATGGCAGAGCCCTTAATGGTCCCATTGAGCTTGATGAGATGTTCATGCGAGTGGGTAAGAACATATTTTGCTTTACAAACAATGCCCTAGGGGTAGTTTGGGTTTCCAATCCATCACCACAACGTTTTGTCTCCTAGGGGTTTCACTAAGAGTTCAGGGTCGCTCAAAGCAAGACCGCTTGCTTTTTTGGGTTTACACAACTTGTCTCAAGCCACCAACAACCACTTCTGCTTCTTTTCTGAGCCTCTCCACAGGAAATTTCTCTGGAGGTTTTTGAGAGTGTTGGAGATGGATTTGGGGGCCGCAAGGGAAAAATACAAATATTAGGGTATGGCCTGTAACATAGACTTGACTTGAAGTAAACGACCTACCAAATTGAGAGATCTGAATGTCCAGTTAGCAAGTACTTTTTCCATTTTGGTGATAAGATATTCCCAAGTTGAGCGAGCCAGGGGCTTGTCAGTAAGAGGGACTCCAAAGTATTTTGAAGGGTGGTTGCATCTCTGAAATTCCACTATTTAATATAATTGTTGTTTAGTAGGATTTATTATAATAAATATAATGTAGTCTTAGATTCATTAATACACACTATCATTTAATAATCATTTACGAAATATGCACTTTATTAATTTATATACATTAATTATTAGAATATTCTACATAAATATTTTTCATTTCTTTGTTTTCTTAGCTCACCTTTTATAGTTTTTAGATTTCTTTTTATAACTTTTATTTATTCCTCCATTTTTTCTCATCTTTCTTTAATAATTATCTTGATGATGGTTCCTCTTTGGGATTCGAAATGTCAACAACTTTCAAATACTACTGTGGAAAATCCAAACTCTTTATCTACAAAAGAAAACTAGAAAAGACTAAAATCTAACAATCTACAATTGTAGATCTATAACAATAACCCTTGATTTTCAAGGGAATTTTTAATTTTTTGTGAGGAGGATATTTGGTATTCAAATTTTAGTTAAACAAGCTATAGAGGGATATAAAAAGGTATATGATCATGAAGGATTGAGGGCATCAAAGGCTTCGTAAAAAAATCCACTTCTAACTCCATATGATCTACTCTTTCCTTTATCCAACCTATCTAGTACTCCTAAAAGCTTGGTTACTACAAAGAGTCGGCAACTCGAGGATCTCTTTGGGAGCATAATCCTTCTTCTATAGGTTTTTAGTTTTATATTGTTAAAATTTTAAAAAGTATCATGCATTCTGTCCATGTAATAGTCTTAGTCTTAGCTCAAATTTAGATAGTGGTCATAAAGGTTACAGTTAAACATTATAAGTTTTTTTTTCCACTGATATCTCATATTATGTTTTTTTTTCACTCTCAAAAGACCTTGGTTTTAGGATTAGATAATATATGAAATGAAACACTATATTCATTAATAAAACCTACTTATTTACCAATCTGAGAATGTATAAATTTTGAAAAATATATGCATTATATATCCATTTTTAGAGTTTGAGCTTCCCTGGTTGATTGCTGAGTAAAAAGTTTCTTTTATTGGGGAACAAATAAAAAAAGGCTTTTTCTAATCTATGGAATGAAAACTAACTAATCATGCTTATAAAAATAATTACAACAAAGTTTTTATTGTTTGTTCTTTTAGTACAACACTAATTAACTAAAATTATATAACTATTTAAAATTCTATAATTATGTTACACAAGATTAGTTTGGTTAGTATTAATTATGCCAATAGAATTGTTTATTTTGGAATAAGATTTCCATAATTTTAATTTGATTATCAATAATTATTAGGTGGATGGTAAACATTTAACATCCAAGAATTTTTGTAGAATATTTTTGGTACTATTCATGAATCAAAGGTTGAGATTTATCTTCAAAGTAGTTATGTATTTTTCACCCTTCTAATTAACTTAATGAATTAAAAAAATATCATATGAATTGGGTTATGGTTTTTAAGGCATGTGGTGTTTACAAGGCATGGTATTGTAACAAAAAATATCCATAGTGAAGTGAGAGTAAATCTTCATTGTTAAGAATTACATATTTTATTTTAAATGTATATACCTTTTACTTATATACCATCTTACAATTATCTTAACTCTGGATCTACTGGATCTACCAATAGGATAAGAAATTGTAACATTTCTTGTAGAGATTGCCTCTTGGTGCAATTAATTCTTTTTATAATAATAATAATAATAATGCAACTTTAATTTAGTTAGTTTTATTGATTTTATTTTAGAAATGTGAGATGTATTATGAAATAAAAGTTCTAATGGTTATGATGTATTAATGGCTATTGAAATTTAACAACCATTTAATTTATATAGGAGCCCTAGTCTCATACTTAGCTTAAAATCTTAGCTATAAACCTAAATCCGTGGATCTACCAAGTACTGAAAGAGATCAAATCTCTTAAGATCTAAACCATTTTTAGATTGAAAGGATATCCAATCCCTATACTTGGTAGATCTAGAGTTAAAATAGATCTAAACTACTCTTCCTTCTTTAAATTTAAATTAAACTATATTCCACACAATTATAATAATTCAATATATGATGATGATGATGGTGGTTAAAGTCCACCGAGACCAAATATTGGTCTATCGGACCTAAAGAAACAAATTATTTATTTTGATTTAAGATTTTATTCCTATGCTCAAAAAGCTTGCAGAGAAGCCTCCCAAGCTCACTATAATTTTGACATTGTAAAAGGCTAGGAAGGTCAGTATTGTAACAAAGATTGTGAAACTGAGATCTAATGTGGTTTTACGTGTGGCACTCTAAGAGGAAGTGGTTTTCATCCTTGATGTTTCTATTCTCACATATATGGCAGATCCTTTCCATCCATGGCGTTTTAGGAACTGCCCAAGACATGTTTCACTATGGAGCTCATGAGAATTCGTTCTAATCTTTGCTATATTCATTTTCTTTTTTGAGCTAGTTAAAATAGAGAGATACTTTTGATCTTCTAGGGTGGGGTTGATGACCTTCTTATAATAACTTAATTTTCTTTTAGCTGCTAAATCTTTCTCACATTACATTTTTTCTTTGAACTTAGAAGTAACAATATCTTTAATGTTATTTATGTTTTGCAATGCATCATTCTCGTTGATCTCCCAATAGTTTAACCAGACCCTTATGTCTTTATGCCACCCATGATTGAGCCTTAAGTGGTTTTGGCTGGAATTTAAAGCTAACTTAGGAAGTCTATGATCGTCTATCTTATTGAGTTTGTGCTTGTACAATAGAAACCTAATCATTGCTAGGCTCTCAATAGCGGAAATAGCTGCTTCTATAAGGAGAATAGGATAGGGTGTATTACTTTTAATATTCAAGTTATAAGTTATAAAACGCTTTTGGATTTGCTCAATCTTTCTCCATGATTCTCTGGAGATTCTGCAACCCCAAACCTCACAGCCATATAAGATAACAGGAGTGACTAAAGTTTCAAAGACGAACTTCTTTTTATCCCACATTACGAGGTTTGTTGTTTTAACAATTATTTTCAAGACCAAAATAAGCTTTCCACCCCCATTAATCCTTTTCTCAATGCTATGGTTCCAGTTGAGCTTGTGATGAATATCAATTCCTAGGTACTTGTAAGAATACACTTCCTCCAAGTTATTATTTTCATACATAAAATTAGCGTAAGTGTCCTTCTTATATTTGATAATCACAATTTTTGTTTTGTCAGTGTTAACCGTCATACCGATGGTAGAGCATAAATCCTTAAGAATTAAGGCTTCTGTGGAAGTTTTTTGCAGTGGTGTGATCCGGATTGTCCATAGTTTTTTTGTTCATTGTGTCGACGTTTCAAACCCCAAAGGGGGTCCATCATCAGGACAAATCAGAAAGATAGAAAAAGAATGAGAGAATATTGAGAGAAGGAGACATGAACCTTGATATAAATAAACCAGGAACCCTAAATTTAGGGTTCCTGGTTTATTTATATCAAGGTTCATGTCTCCTTCTCTCAATATTCTCTCATTCTTTTTCTATCTTTTTGATTTGTCCTGATGATGGACCCCCTTTGGGGTTTGAAACGTCGACACAATGAACAAAAAACTGTGGACAATCCGGATCACACCACTGCAAAAAATCCTTAAGAAGCCTGAGTTTCTTATCAAGATCAGATGGGCACCTTGCCAAAAGAACAATATCATCAACATAGAGAAGAAGGATGACGACTATACCAGCTAAGATCGTGCCATCACATCCTGCTTCCTCTAAATAGCCTTTGAGCTTATCGATTTCTCCATTTCTTTTATATTTTCATTTCTGATATACTTGCCTTATCTTTTATATAATGAAATTACTGTAGAGAAAGATGAAAGTTTGTTATCCATAATTGTATTAAGCATATTTCAATTAATGAATGGACTAATAGCCATTACTGTCTACATTAAATGATTTAGATTAAAAAGTTTAATATGTAAATGTATATGAACATGCACAAGTTTTAATAGGAAATTTAATTTTATAAAAAAATATTAAATTTAGTTAAATAATTTGTGATGAAATCTTAATTTGCGTTATTCAAATTGGTTTTTTGATTGCATATATGGATTCAAAACCCTTAAAAACCCTTGAAGAACTTTGATTGTGAAGCACTCACACAAATTAGATTGGAAAACAAAAAGGGAAACTTTTCAAAAGTCTCACTTATAGACACCACCATTAAATTATAATTTAATTTTTAAATTATACTTTTATTCACTATAAGAAAATTTAATATATAAATTAACCTATAATATTCTCTCAAAACAAGACAAGATTTTTATCATGGATATTTTATCTTTCTTTTCACCATGAAAATTGTTAACCTTAGCAAGTTTTGTTACAATACTACTCACTAATATATCTCATTGTTAAAATATTTTATATATATTTTATTTAAATTAATTTTAACAAAAAATTTTAGTGAACTAAAAAAAATATAAAAATGTAATTACCTAAAATTAAACCTCAACCCTCTATGAGGACTACTATTAAAAATATTTTATAAATATTTTGCAAAGATTAATATTCTACCATTCCTATATTATTATAATAATTAAATTAAATGTTCTAAATTATATTTCCAAAATAATACACTTATCAAATATTATAATAAATAAATTTATATTTATAAATAATAATGATGTCTAATACTCATTTAACAAATAAATTACTGTAATTTTTTAGTTCATTATAAAATTTTTAATATTCAATAAATTTCACAAATACATAATGAAATCTCATTATTTATTTAATCACTACCATGTAATATATTCTTACCGCATTAAATGATATAGAAGAATCTGTATAAATTACTTGTACTAGAGGTTGCTCCTATGTAATGTCCCTATCTAGAGGTTGATTGTATATGATGTCACAATCACATTATCTTAAATAGAAACATAACATATATATGAATAACATAATATTGAATATCAAAATAAAATATCTTTTTAATTATATATATGGTACATTATATTAGCAAAGGGGCACATGGCACTCATTTTGGAAGATCATCGGAGGCTTTAAGAAATCTTTTGATCTAGCATTAACTAGGTGAAAAATCCAAGGGAAACTTATAAAATAAGATATTCAAGAATATATGGTACATTACATTAGCAAAGGGGCAAAGGACACTCATTTCGAAGATCACGGGAGCCTTTAAGAAATCTTTTGATCTACTATTAACTAGGTGAAAAATCCAAGGGAAACTTATACAATAAGATATTCAAGAAATAAATTCAAAGCTAAAACCATATTTCTACACAACATTAGAAAGAAACGTGTCTAATCCAATTAAAGACACAAGCCATGTCCAACCTTATAATCAATTTATGAATGATTTTTTTCACTAGTATGATGTTATTAATTATTTGATGCTTCTATATAATTTACCTTTGAATTTTAGAGATTATATTTGTGAAAAGAGGTTTCATCATGTTTGTTAATATCTTTATTAGTATGTTAGTAGGAGATATTATAGAGACAATGTATCTAAACTTATGAAAGGAGGATGAATTAACTTTTTTTTAGAATTAGGGTTAGGAATACAAATATGATCTCACCTCTTATATTGAAATTTTGTGAACATAATATACCATTCTCACTAAGTCCTTATTTATTGTCACCCAAGAATGCTTATAAAAATGTGTTAAGAAACCACTTGAGCTAGTGGATTTATCAAGATCATAGCAATATAGAGCTTCCCAAATCTCATTGACATTTTATTCTAGAGAGGCTAAACATGAGATATGTTCAGGAATATATGATCTTTCTTCGGCATCCAACATAACTTCGTTCTCCATAAACCTATGTGAGGATATGAATACCAAAAAGAATGTCTGTGAGGATAATTTCAAACTTACAAGTTGTATCATTGAATCCTTGAGAATGTCAAATGTTTTGATCTTGAAGTAGCAAATCTAATTACTTTCGAAATAAAGTTTCCTCTACACAGCAAATAGAGAAACCAAATTTTCTTAGACCCTATGTTCAATGGTGTTGAATATTTGGAAAGTAACATGACAACATATGGGATACAACTCAAAACTAGGGATGGAAGGCCTGCATGAGAAGCATTTGTGGGAGGTACAACCTTCTAGATAAGCATGCGTCAAAGGTTAGGTATGTGTTGTGGCCACAACCACCACCCTATTAAAACTTGCCCTAGTGGCAATTTTGAATGGGTCCCCTAGAAGTCTGATCTTTCATCTCTCTGAATGACCTTTCTCATCCGAGTGTTTTTAACTCTATGAAGAGCCAAATCTTCCACTCACAAATGGTTAAAGCCCCTTAACAAATCCCTCACATACAACCTCGTTTAAGCCCTTCATTCCTATGTTCATCGGGATTTGTTTAACTCAAAACCCTCTATCGCATCATTTTCCCATCATAATTCCTTACAATGGAAATGCTTTGCAAAACATGCATAAACCCTGTAATATCCCTCCCTTTAATAATAAATATTAAATAATAAAAATAATAATATAATAAATAATACAAAATAAATAATAAATAAATAAATAATAAATAATAAATCAATTAATAAAAATAATAAAATAAATCATAAATGATATTTAAAATATACAAGAAAATAAATAAAAATAAAAAATAAAAATAGTTAAACTATACTAAAGCTCTCAATAAGAATAAATAGATATAAAACAAAGAAAACAATAAAAAAAATCAGTAAAGCTATAAAAAAGAAGAAAATAAAACAAGAAAGCTAAAAATAAAAAAAAAAAAGTAAAGAAATAAAACAAGAAAGCTAAAAATAAAAAAAAAAGTAAAGAAATAAAACAAGAAAGCTAAAAAATCAAGTTGCATGTAGACACATGGAGTATGTGCATGTGGTTCCCCTTCCAATGTTGTTCTATTTAATAGATGGTGAGGAAGATGAGAGGCATTCTTGCATTCTATCATTCCGAGATTCTATCTTTCAATCTCTTGGGAGAATGGTATACTAAGACTTAGGAGAACAGGCAATAGTCATTGATTGAGGGCTCCGGGGTGGCCAGTTGTAGCAGAATCCTGCACAATTGAGCCTACGGTTGGGAGGAGAGTCGTCCCCAAAATCTTGTGATCATTTGGGAGACTGCAATTATAGGTAATATAGGTGAGCTCATTTGTAAGTATTTGTTTTTCATTAAGACATTAATTTTAGTTTTACTTTGTATTGTTACATATGGTATCAGAGCAAGTTTAACCCTTAGGGCCTATGGGCATCCGAAAAAATTATTTTGTTGGAATTTTTTTAACTTGACTTGTTTTAAAGTTATAGGTTGATTACTTCCAGGAGGCCACATAATTTTTTACAAACCCTCACTATGCCGTAAATTTTATTTATTAAACTCAAAATAGAATTGTATTTTGATCTTCAAACAACTTTGAGACTTTGGAACCTGCCTGCCTGAAAGGGACTAAGCTACCCTGCAACACTTTTTAACATAAATAGATATTTTATTGTTGAAGAAAATTATCTCTACCTAAGATTTCCATTAACCACTTACCTACTGTGGCAGATTTTAATCTTGAAATTCAGAATTCACTAAATTTGAAGGCAATTTGAATTAATTTGACGCAGATTCGGTGAATCTGAAGCCGAACTAGAATGCGAATAAAAATGATGAACTCATTCCATTTGTATTTTTTTAATTTTCTCTGCACTTACGAAGTTCTTTATTACCAGTCCATTTTGGAGGTTGTAATGAAGACCTAAATGTTTTTCAAATGGCGTTCAACTCACAATAGATGGGATTTGGTATCAGCAGTGTGCCTTTCTATTCATTATCATTGGTATGAACCTTCTATGATCTGAAATTTGTTCATTATCATTGGTATGAACCTTCTAGGATCTGATTGAGCCATGTATTTACTGTCTTGTACTATAACATCTTTGATCTCTTCTTTGACTCTCTGACCCCTCATGTTGATGATTCCTACACGGCTATTGAGAGTCCACAATCCATAATATTTATTCATATACTGTGCAACCTCGTAGTGCATAAAAAGAAAAACAATGGTTTCCACGCCTTTCATCAGCGTTTTCAGGAACTTCTCATAG
Source organism: Pinus taeda (assembly GCA_000404065.3). Lineage (NCBI taxonomy): Eukaryota > Viridiplantae > Streptophyta > Pinopsida > Pinales > Pinaceae > Pinus > Pinus taeda. Next base: position 18,782 of record APFE030276972.1, read on the forward strand.
GTAGGATTCTGTTCATTTTTTTGGGCTTTGATAAATTCGACAAACTCAATAGATGAAATTCCTTTATGAGTCATGTGAGCACCGTATGCAATTTACGCCATGCATGCGTTCTTACAATTAAAACTATCCATTTCCTCGCCCTTTCAACGACCAATTTTAAAGTCCACAGTGGCAGTTGGATGTAGTGGCGTTTGCTTGTTTAATTGTTATTTTGCAATTAACAGTTGATGCTGCCCTGTAGGGATTGAATCCAGATTGTTACACTTTGCGTTATTTTTATATTTTCTTCAGTTTTCACAACTGCTGGTCCCTTTAAGCCTAATCCTTGTTCAGAAAAAGAATTAACTTCAGGAAAATTAATTTGACAAAATTTGTACAGAAATTTCTTCAAGTCGGTTTGGCAAAAGCTTGCTTGCTAGGGCATTTCATAGAAGCTGTAGGGAGTTTCATAGAAGCTGATTTTTCCTTTTCTTTTGAAGAAATAATTCTCAGAGGCACAAAACGAATTTGTGGACCACTGAGAACTAAAAAAAAAAAGGCTACCAAACTTTCTACCGTGTTTTTGTTTCTTTTTGTCTCTTTTTATTATGAGAAGAGAAGTAGCAAGGCTTTGTGATAGATGCCCAGATGGATATGGACGTTGCTCTTTAGCAAGAGAAATTACTGATTTAGTAGATACACAACTTCATTCACCTTTGGACTTGCAGGTATTTCTAATACTTGTTTTCTGATCAAATTAATGGATCTAGACTATATATAATTTTTTTTTTCAAAACCAAAGCCATATGTTTCTAGAGACGTAGAGACATAATTGGTACTGGAGTTATTTACTTATGAAATTTATTTGTATATATTTCTTGTAGTAATGTACATGTTTAAATCCACCCAATTGATGTACTGAACGAACATTTGTGAATGAAAGCTTGTAGTATAATTATTTATTACTGGATCTCTCCAATAGCTTAGTCCAGAGAAGAAAAACAAAAATGTTTGACAAAAAGTTTTTCCCAGACCAGAAACTTAGTCAATGTCATGCTTAACAAGGCTGCTTCCATTTCATCCTAGAAAAGTTCAAAACTTTGTGTATGTCTGCCCCAAAGCTTTGTTCAAAAAGAGCAATTACCTATTTAATAGAATTTTATTCAAAACCTTATAGCCTTATGTCGAAGACTGTTAAATTAAATTCTTGCCTTATGTCGAAGGCTGTTAAATTAAATTCTTTATAGTTGCATTAAAAACTGATGGTAGCATGTTTAGAAAATCGTGCTTCAAATCTTCTCTGCACAACTTTTCTCTTCTTTCTTGTGCAATATCAAAGTACTCTTAGCATAGGCTTTTGTTCATTTTTAACCTTATAAAGTTATTTGGTTCTGCTGAAATCAAAATATGAGCCAAAGAAATTCAATCCCTGACGTGATTCATATCTTATGTGAATTAACAAAAACAAATTGTGTCATGTTTAAATTTCAAAAGTATAGTGATTCACAACCATTTTATTTGAAATTTGCAAAACACGCATTAGTGTATTAAGAACATTGTTCGAAATGAATCTTATGAATGAGTTGGGTATTAGTCAGGTTGACATCAATTATGTTTAGGGGATATATAGAGTCTTGAGTATCTATTTCAAATGGAACATACTAGATTAGGTCCCTTACATTAATCAGGTAGGAATAGCCAATTGTATCTCATTCATCCATTTATAAAATATATCTTATTCTATCCTATATGAATGTCGACAATTTGTCCTTATGTTGCTTATTCGGTAAATGATTATTGGTCATTGCATTAGAATCAAAGAATTTATGAACCAGATTGGTTCATTACAATAACCATTCGAGTATTTTAGAGAGAGTTAAATAAAGAAATATACGTCAACAATGCATATAATCCCAGCTCTTGTGAGGATGCAACAAGGAATAAATGAAGAGAGAATGCATTTTGGGTAGTCCTCATGACCAGATATAAAATAATTACTCTATTTATGCAAACATCTTAGTTAACCACTATTTTTTTGACAAAAATGGTATTTTTTTAAAGAATTTTGGGATAGTTTTTTTAAATTAACAAACAATGAAGAATGGGTTAAAGTTGTAGAAAATGGAAAAAAATATTTGTGCTTAGAAAGCATTGGACTAGTTCCAAAGAATTTGTTCGTCTAGTGATGGGAAAAGAACTTATTGGTGACTACCAACACATCTCTAATCTATAGTCTCTAATCTATGCCTAAATTGTTTTACACTTAGAGAAGACTATTCTCAAAATAAATTGAAAAACATAACCTAAATGAATGGTTCTCATTACTCCATAGCGAGATTAGTCAATAAGAAGCTTATGATTTTTCGTGTTAAAGAATTACCTAACTTGGATGATGGTACTATTGATTTTGTAAATGGTACTATTGATCTTATAGTGTGTGCAGATTTCTCGACATTGTTGTCAAAAGGAATTTGCGGGAACACGCATAGCCATGGCCGCAAGCTTACAATCTCATGTCTTATGTCTTATGCAGGCAATTTCATGTCTTATCCAGGATATTAATATGTCTAAATGTATTGTAATTTAATCGATGGTGTTGCCTTTGCGGGTGCGCTTGCAGGCGGGCCATATAATTAATAAAACGATTTTATTTTGTGTTGGGGAGGGATAACCTTCCCAGTCATCTGATCCGGTTCTGGGTCGGGTGGCAGTGTCTCTTCTTTATGGTGTGGAATATTTCTTTGGTTGTTTGATTTCTTAAAATTCCTTAGAGTAATGATTTAATAGCCATAAGAATCTAAAGATACATTCAATAAATTTGTTAAAAGAAGTCCATTTAATTCTTCTAAGTTATGATTGCTTAAACAGATACTCACACTATTTCACTCTACAACACATAATTTCAATGTATCCTAGTACATAAGGTCATGAATCTGAACACTTAATATTGGTGTGACATATCATTTCAAAAGTCATGGTGAATTTTCTTTCAGAAATCAAGTACATTCTTAAAACAATATTGCCACTAATATTCTTAAGCTTTACTCATTGGAATTTTGATTTTATGTTGAGAAAATTCTCTAAGTTTTAATACTACAAAATTAGTGATTATTGATAATTTGCATGATCAATCACACAGTTTCAAATTTGGCAATGGTTTGATTACATGCCGAGCAATAGGGGAAAAATATATAAAATAGTAAATTGAAATGAATCAAGAATCTTCAAAACTTTGCTGAATAAATTTGGCATGGTTAATACATATCTGGTTTTAAAAAAAAAATCATTGCATAATTATCCCAACAATAATCTAAGTATTTTGGCTCTTATTTTATGCTTCTTCAGTGAGGAATCTTGATACTGAATGACTGATTACAGTGTTTGGCTATCATTGCATGCATATGTGGGTGACTTGATTTCACTGTTGGAAATCTGATATTTTTAGAGGTTGGATATGGGTCTGATCTTGACATTACCGTGATATATGACCTTTGCATTTGGCACTAAGCTTGAATCTAGATCATTAGTACTCCTTATCTTGCATTCAGTGATCATTTGAAAAGTGAATTAGTGGATTGGTTGGATCATCTAGTGACTCACATCACATTGCAGTTTTTAGATATCCAATTTGGTATCTAAGGACTGATATATTCTTGGCAATAAGCTACAACAATCGGATTTTTGATAGTAGAATAACGTTGGTATAAAGTTTGGTGCATTCATTAGTTCCTCATTGGTTTTCTCATGCATCATTATAGACAGCAGATTCTTTGGTTCTCTGTTCGCATTAGAATCTCATTACATGGTAAAACCACTATCTCATTTTCTTGAGTTGATTGTGCTTACATCCTCTTATCATTTTCTAAACATAAAAAGTGCTATAATCAACTACAACGGTTCTATCCATTACAACCATATAACAAAGAGAAATTTTTGTTATGACTCATTGATTCATTGGAAAAATATATAATCTTGTAATCTTGGATGGTGATAATCTACCCATAATTGACGATATATAATTCTCTGAAATATCGTACTATTGATATGGTACACTGGCATGCTGGTGTAACTACTCACCACCGGTTGCATTACATGTATCTGCTCATTTACTACTCATATCATTTGTATATTATACCTCATCAAGCTACAGGATGGTATATTTTAGTCTCAGTGGCAAATCGTATAGATTTGGATTAAGTTCAGATGTTGAGTATAATGTTACATGAGGTTCGTGATTCAAGGTTAATTGCATATAATGGTTAAAGTTGTCTAAAGAGAAATGGAAAAGAGAAACTTGCAAATTTTTTTTAAGGATGGTAACTTAGGATAGTTCAGGTGATCAAATAATTGAGGTGGTAGAGAAGAAGTATCACAACAAAGATAATAAATCAGTAAGAAGAGACAACCTATTTTGGAACATAAAAGAAGAGTATTGTGGTATTTTGGAACATAAACTTGGTACTCTGAAGGTATCACTATAAGGTCTATCTAAGGATGATGCACATAAGAAGAAAATATTGGAAATCAACCAATGAAGTTGAATAATTTTACGAAACTTGGACGGTATGATAAAATGATTGGAAAGGATAAGTTGTGTGTGTGACAAAATCTATAACAATTTTCCCTCTAATGGGAGAGCCACATTGTAAAGTTTTCCATAGGTGACTAACTATTTATGGATAACAAGACATATGATCAGGTAATTTTATTATGTTGATAAGCGGATTACATTTGGTAGCTATCGTAATGAATTTATTTTTCAGGTATTACCCAAGTTGGGAAAGAGTAATGTATGAAATTGCATGATAACCAAGTAATGATAAACTTGGAAGATATAGGAAGGAATGTTTCTAGAAATGTTATAGGGATACTGTGAGAAAGATTGTGTACATAGTGATAAAGAAGTAAAGTCAATTAATAGAGGACTTTCCATAACATTAAAAGTGACGAACTCGACGAGATAAGAAAATATTTCTTTGGATGAAGTGCTAATTGTTAAATAAGTCAACATCAATGAACAAATTCTCATGCAAGAAAATTCAGCATGATATAAAGTTAAATCATGATGAAAATAGTATTTATATGGAATTGCATATAGCGGTATTGGAATCAGTAAGCCAAGGGGTAAATGGATGTAAAATCAAGGGATTTTAATTTTGAGATAGATGGTTTAAATAATGATGGTATCACTAGTAATGAATTTCACCAAAATTTCCTTTGGGAAGGAAGAATATATGACGAGGGATTAAGACTCAAGATGATAATTATGAAATTTAACGATGTACTTAGATGATTATACCATTGGTATAAGTGATCAACTACCTAATAGAAAGAAGTCGAAATGCTTATTGAAAAGTGATTGACACATTGATGAAAACATATTGACGATGTTTCATGATATCATGGTAGGAAGATAATGATGTACATATGGTTCTTATAGTGGTAAGGTATCTATACGATAATAGCGATATGCATAGGTATTATGACGTTATGTCAAGGTATATTGAAATTTTCATTTACTACCTGATGATAAGTTTTTAATGTTCAGTACTCATGATGGATATGATATGCATAACGTGGCATAGGAATTATGATGTTATAATATGAGGATTATTGACATGTGGTTCATTTATGTGAACTCATGATATGTCTTGATATAATTATGTGATGGTATAACGGAAGCATGCAATAGTTCTGTACAAATATATGACATGCGTGAGCATGTAGTTCCTTATTAACAAAGATGAATGTTCTCATGATGACATGCAAGAGTTGGCATGTGGATTATTTCCTATGATACTATGATGGTATGGTTAATGCATTGGATGTGTGTTGAGATGTGATGATTTACAGGACTCCACAAATGGGCCGACAGGGCCAGTTTATTTGATGATCTCGTGCGAGCCCATACAGATGAGGGAGAATAAGTAACACCATATGGGTTGGGGACAAAACTCAATCAACACTACATATGCCAGTGGTTCTTTTGTCTTGTGTATAGCTCTTGATGGATAGCTCTAGAAGAGCTATGGGACAATCTTGAGGAGGCCAAGTGCCTGATGTTCCAGGCTAGGTGCCTGTTATTGGATTGGGATACCGAAGTATGGAAGGGATGTAAAGCACTTCGATGCCTGGGGCTGTGCACCTTAGTAGTTGTGGAGGGAGTGGGCTAGCCTTGTGAGATGCCTGGGGTCATTGTGTACCGGACCGGATGCTTGCCTTGGGGGAGATGAGGTCTGAGTTAGGCGCGAGCCTTGGGGCCAGCCTTGGACTACCATACAGACTGGCTCAGGCTTAGCTTGGTGCCGAAAGTGGGAAAAAGGATAGAGATTCGTTGAGATTTCCCGAGGTGTTGGGGACTTTCGACGCCTGTGGGTTATACTAGTTCAGCAGAGGGTGTTGACAACATGAAGTAAATAAAATAATAAATAATAAATAATAAAAAAATAATACATAATTCAACATAACTTCGGGATGAAGTTCCTTAAAGAGGGAGAGTGTAATGTAATATCCATAATAATACTAATAATAAATAAATAATAATAATACAAAATAAATAACTATAATAATACAAGAATAAAAATAATAATAATATAAAATAAATAATAAATCACTTAATAAAAATAATAAATAATATCATAAAAATGATATTTAAAAATATACAAGAAAAATAAATAAAAATAAAAATAAAAATAGTATAACTATACTAAAGCTGTAAATAAGAATAAATAGAAATAAAACAAAGAAAACAATAAAAAAAAATCAGTAAAGCTATCAAAAAGAAGAAAATAAAACAAGAAAGCTAAAAATCAAAAGAAAAGTAAAGAAATAAAACAAGAAAGCTAAAAAATCAAGTTGCATGTAGACACATGGAGTGTGTGCATGTGGTTCCCCTTCCAATGTTGTTCTATTTAATAGATGGTGAGGAAGATGAGAGGCATTCTTGCATTCTATGATTCCGAGATTCTATCTTTCATTCTCTTGGGAGAATGGTATACT
>APFE030276972.1:47490-57710 GCA_000404065.3 Pinus taeda
CCAGTTTTGAAAAGTCTTGACGAAACATTGGTTTTCTCTTTCGGAGACAGGGCCATATTTTTTTATTCTTTAAATTTTTTTATTTATTAAGTATCGACATTTTTTTTTTTTTATGTTGGTGATTTTCATGCTAATTTTGAATATAATTGATATACGTAAGCATGTTTTTCCAAGGAATGGTGGGGGCTCATATAATTTTGACACTTGAAATTTTTTTATGCCTTAAATATGAAAAAATCTTTTTAATTGATGCTTACTTAGTCAATTTTCATGTTGGTGTCTTCTTTTTCTTCTTCTTCTTCTTTAGATTTTGTTTTTAACATATTTTCCAATTTTGTGCTTTTTATTTTTCTTTGCAATGTTTTCTGGAGTAAAAACTTCAATAGACATAAAATACGTGTTTTTTTTTTTTTAAATTAGACTAATTCTATTAAAAAGAGAAGAATATAGTACAATCAAGCTTGCATGCAAGCGAAGCAGAAAAGCAAGGGGGGCCAAGGAAATAGGCACCATCTTGCTCCTTGGCTAAGAACCAGGAGAGGGCTAAAGAGAACATGGAATAACAAAGAACCGGAACTAAGCAGAGAGAACTACCCTGAGGGGATTGTTACTATCACACGACTTTTTTTTCCTTTTTTCTTGCTTACTTTGACCCATTCAGTGGAATTTGGCTGAGCCGAAACAAGTTGAAGATTGTTCTGCCCTGGCGGCGGAAAATCCTTCTCAGAATCGGAGGAAGAAGTGAGATGAGCACGTTTCTGAGATATCTGAGAGACGGAGGGGTTTTCCGGATCATCCAAGGGAGCATCCAACGGAATCTCATCGTTCAGCCCGTCTGCAACTATTTCCTCTTCATCTGAACTGGTGGAGTCTGAATCTTCCATAGGCGGAGGAGGCGCACAGGGGTTCCAACTTTTGGACTTGGGCTTGTGCTTAGGAGTCTTCTTTTTGTCGAGGTACTGGGGACAGGAACTTTGAAGATGTCCTGTTTGATGACAATGTCGGTAGCGGAAAGCTGTGTTCTCGTAATCTAAGGTTTGAGTCCAATGGAAATCTCCATACTTGAGATTAATCTGATCTGGCAATCCTCTGCTTATATCTATTTCTGCACAGAATCTACCATATGTGTAGAGCCCATTTTCCTTCCGCGAAGAGTCTACAGACAGGTATCTTCCTAAAGTTTCTGCAATTGCTAAGAAGACTGAAACGTGCCATAGATGCACCGGAAGGTTCGGGAGCCTGACCCAAATGGGAGTCTTGGTGATAACAGCTGTAAAAGGGTCGAAGTCTGGAAACCAAGGAGTAAATTTTGATTTATTCCATATATTCTAGTTACGAAATAAAATTTAAATTAAACTTTATTCTACACAATTATAATAAATCAACAAATTATTTTTAATTTAATATAAAAATATTTTTAATTTATTATTTATTATTTTTATAATAGGACCGAACATTATGTTAACTCTTTCTTTAATATTAGAGCTACTCTTAATCAAAAAAATCATTATTTTTTTAATTTCTATCTAGCTCGTAATGATATCTATGATATTTATTTAATTTTTAAAAATCATATATATATATAAATTTCAGCATCATCAATATTTAACGATTAAATACAGATATACACCTATCAAATTTATCCAATTAGTATATGTTAACATATATTAATATAAGGCGGTGCGGTTGCAAGGCTCTAAAATATTAGCAACTTGCGTGGCATGATATTAAGATAAGATTCCCCAATGCTGCATATGGATCCACGAAATCGTGATCATAGTTATTTTACATCGTGTATTCAAAGAAAATGATAAACTAAAAATAAGCTATCTTACGTTTCCAAAACAAAGTATCCATCAAACGATATCGACAAATCGTGATTACTGATATGCAAATAACAAAGAAAACCATGATCATAGAGACTCTATATTGTATTGTCAAGCAAAGGATAAAGCCGACACTAGGAAGCCATTGTATGTTTTAAAAGAGGGGATAATAGGTTTGACCAATAGCAGTGTAGGTGTTGTTGGGAGTGATGAGAAAGCCACCCCTACTCACTATGCTGTCATGGAGCTATAGATCTAGTCCGGATTTCGATTGAGCAGCTCTCCAGTTATTTAAATATCGGTGGGATTACTGCAAATTGATTTTTGATTTTAAATAACCGAATATATATTAGTGCATTTGAAATGCTAATTTTTGTTTAAAAGATTAGTTCAAGGAAACATCCATTAATATTTATATGTTAAAATATTTGACTATTTAGCCATATATAATTTTCAAAATACAATTTTATTTCAAAAATTTAAAATTATATATCTATGTATAAATAAATTTCCCACTCCTTCTACGTATTAGTATATTTCAAATACTATTTTTTTCCTAAAGGTCAAGCTCAAGGAAACATCCATTAATATTTATATGTTGAAATATCTAATTAATTAACCATTATTTTGAAATATTTTTTTTTAAATTTATTATATTGTTTATTTTCGGTTTTATTTTTTTTTAATTATTATTTTTTCACAACTGTTTGTTTTTAATTTTATACCTAATACTTTATTTCCTAACATTTATATGTTAATTTCATGTTAAACTTATTTTAACTGTGGTTCAAGAATAACTTGGTCAGTGAGTGGTCGCTACCTAAACTTTTTAGTTTTATTTGATATTCTTCCACCTTTATTTTTGGAACATGATGCATCTTGATTATTTAAACCTGTGTATCTTGAAGATGAACCATAATGGTTGGTTCAAAATGTCTACCAAATAAAATGATATGTAATTAATCTGAAAACAATATAATTTTATTACAATGAAAATAAATAAATATAAATAGTTAAAACATGTAATGTAAATACTTTGTTATAATATAAAATTAAACAATTATGAACATAAATATTGTAATTTAAAAAAATTATTTTATTTTTAATATTTTAAAAATAATAACAATATATTTATTAAAATATTTAAAAAATATATATTATGTTATAAGTGTAAAGGGGCATTGTCTATAACTAAGACTTTTTAAAAATTTTCCAACTTATTTTCCTATTTAATTATAAATGAGATTTTTTAAATGTTTTTCAGCTTATTTTCCCATCTAATTTGTCTAGAATCGAGCATGAATTCATTGAAATCACACATTGTAACTTAACATTATAATACAATATATAATAAGAATAGCCTATAGCCTAGATCCATCATAATTCCAAATTTACTAGTAAACATCTCAGTCTACGGTTTGTCCTCTTTTCTATAATCTAGGTCAGGGTCTGTCCTCTTTTATGTAAACGGGGTTAAGGGCCTATGACCTCTTCTTCTCTCTCTAAACCAGGTCACAACCAAGGGGATTTGAGCATTAGATCTCTCAGCGTTCTGAAGACTGACATTACTTTGCCACAAATTAAATTGCCCTTAGAAAGTTTAATTTTTTTTTTTACTTTAATAGATAGTTGTATTGCTTGGTGGAAAAACAGCTGCCGCGTGCTAGGATACATCACAGATTGGCCCAAAGGTTCTTTTTACATTGAAAGGAGATTCGCCCTTTGTTTTAGCGGAAGGTGATGCCATTGGACGCTGACCTCTGTTGCCAGAGTTGGAGTTTGCGGATGGCCCGTCCTTGGAGGACTTGTTGAAGGAGATTCGCTCTTTGAGACTGCCTTTCATTGTTTGAAATCCATTCAATTTGCCGGAGTTGAAATGCTCTGTTCAATGCCGTTCTGAGCCTGCGTTTGGCGACTTTTGCCTGATCTTCCTCCAGCCACAAACTCCATGGACAGAGGCTATACAATCCACCATCTGAATGATCCAAAGACGCTTGCCTCGGACAGAACATGAAGATCCTGCTTCGCTGCTTGGAGGATTGAAATCCGGCGCCTCTAATCATTTGGAATTGAGTGCCTACCAATTGATCCAGATGCGAGTGATGGCAAACTATTTCAGTAACAACCGAACAACGTTTGATGTAAATCTGAAAAGGCCTGCTACAGAAGTCCATTAGTCCAAAGCAAATGGTGCGGATCCCCAGAGCTGCAGAGAGAACTGACTTGCTGAAAAGTAGGTCTAACGGAGACTACAGAATGATGCAGAGAGACTCTTCGGAATTGACTGAGAGGATTCTTTGGCTTCAGGCAGAGCCAAGATTGGCTTCCAGATCAGCTTGAGAGTTCAGGTGTCTCGGGATATGGTAAAAGGAGATTGTTCGAAACTTGGCCAGAATGGATCTTATTTTCTTGATAATGAGGGCTAAGTGGATCTGCGAGGGATTTGAGAGGGATTTCAGCGCTTGAATGATAAGTCTGGAGTCACCGAAGACCGTCAGCGAGTGAATGTTCCGGTTTAGAGCCAGCGAAAGCCCCTGCCACAGTGCCAGAGCCTCTGCTCTGTTATTTGTTTCGAGTCCAAGACCCCAATGAAACTTGAGAAAAGTAGAGCCATCAGGTTTCAGAAGAACACCACCCCCACCCGCAGCCCCAGGGTTGCCTTTGGAGGCCCTGTCGAAGAAGAGACAGTGGTCATCTAGAGCAGCATGCCACTTTAGAAACTCCTGTTCTTCCAGGCGGATTTCCCACTTTGCATGGATGGAGGCCGGGGAAGAAGGATTGATTTGATAATTAGGAACAAAATCTTTCAGCCAGAGTTCCTCCTCATTGTCCAGAGTCGCTTCATTCTTTAATGCTAGATTAGCGTCCAAGGTCTCTCCCAAGAGTGCTTTGATTTTGGAGATCACGTTTGATCCAGGTGGATATTGGTGGCCACCCGCTAATTCGACTTGGATCCCCTCTATTGCTTCGTGCAGTTTTTTTCAGTTTCCTTAATTATTGCACAATTTACTATTTTTAGCAATTTTTCGGGTCCTAAACTTCCGGAGCCGTTTTGAGGCCCTAAACGACGTTTTTTGGGAAATATACCGCCAGCGATTTTTCGTGACTAAAAATCGTCTTTTCCATCGTAGTCCTCGGAGAGATCTTTCAACGGGCTATCATGCGCGTCAAACGGAGATAAGACGACCAATTCGCGACCCCGGGAAGTTGATGTACCAACTTACCCAAAAACGGGGCCCACAATTTGGCGTTTCATCTTCCAGGGTTAGGTTTGGGAATGTGAAGGGTTTTTCCATTGTTTCTCAACAATAAATAGGCCTTCGAGCCTCATTGTAACACAGTTCAGAGGCATGTAGCCACACATCTCTTCTCAGAGATAAGCTGCCATCGCCCTAGCTGGTTTATTTCCATTTCTGGTTGTAAGCATATTTCAGTATTTTCCATTAATGAAATGAAGTATTATTTCCGCTGCATCTTTGTGTATATGGTTATCTCTGCAATTTGTTGCATTCCTGTTTAAGTTTGGATCAGGCTGTCATTGACTTTTCTTGGGAAGGGTTCTCCATTGAGTTTGACTAGCTGGACTATGCCTCTTTCTGTGACCTCTTTTACCACATATAGTCCCAGCCAGTGCATTTTGAATTTTCTCGGAAATTTTTCAAACTTGCTGTCATACAGTAGCACTAAGTCAGTTACCTTGAAGGTGTGCAACTTGATATGGTGGTCATGCCAGGAACTTTCACGCTGCTTTTGTACCTGCTGGTGAAATCCGGCAAGAAATCATTCTTCCTCGAGTTCTTCTAATTGTGCGAGCCTTTCTTCCAGATCTTCGCGGTTGGTCATGCCTATGAGCATTGCTATTGGTAGACTAGGTACGATGTATTCCATCGGCATGACTACTTCCATACCATAGACCAACCGGGATGGTGTCTGTCCCATCAATTTCTTGCATGTTGTCCTGTATGCCCATAACACAGCGGGTACATGCAGGTCCCAGTTGTTTTGTTGCACGTTACATACTTTGGTCAGCACGGTCTCTATTATTTTATTGAATGCCTCTACTATTCCATTGGCCTGTGGGTGGTACGGTGTACTTTTTTGATGATACACCTGAAACTCTTTTGTGAGCGTGCTGATGGTTTAATTCAAGAAATGTGTTTCACGATCGCTCATTAAGATTTTCGGACAACCAAATCATGTCAACACGTTTTCGAACAAAAACGTTGCAGCTGTAGTGGCCGTGCAGTCCTTGACCGGCTGTGCTTCTGCCCATCGTGTCAGGTATTCCGTCATAGTGATGATGTAGCACGCACCCGTCTTTCCCTAAGGTTTGATCGGGCCCATGAAGTCAATCGCCCATTTCTCAAATGGCTGCAGTGTCATTTGGGGATTTAGTGGCATCTCATCCCTTCGTGATGGTTTTCCCGTCCTTTAACATATATCGCAGGCCTTACAGCGTGCTTTCGAATCCTGGTGTAGGGTCGGCCACCATAATCCTATGCGAAGAATCTTTTGTGTGGTCGCACATCCTGCATAGTGTCCTCATGCAGTGCCCCCATGTGCTTCCTTGAGGATCTGACCTTGTTCAAATGCAGGTACATATCTTCGTAATATCTCATTGTTGCCCATCTTGTAGAGTTGCCCTGTGATGACAGAAAATTCCGCTGCGCGCACCACCAATTCCTTCTTCTGTTGGATTGAGTACTCCTTCGGTGCAGTCCCTGTTGTTAGAAAATGGATTATATCTTTGAAGTGTCCATCCGCGACGTGCACTACAAAGAGCTATGCATCAGGTAGTCCCTCCTCCAAATTTGTTGGTTCCTCGCCCATCTCAATTCGTGACAAGTGGTCTGGTCCTACATTTAAGCGTCCCGACTTGACTATGACCTCAAAATCATATTCTTGAAATAGTAAAAGCCATCTGCATATGAACCCCCCCAACACAGGCTTGTTCACCAGGTATTTCAATGTGGAATGGTCAGTATACATCTTGAAATGTCCTCCTAGTAAATAGTGTCGGTATTTTTGGAGTGCGTACACCATTGCAAACCCCGTCCGCTCGGTGGTAGAGTAGTTATTTTCTGCTTTGGACAATCTTCGACTTGCAAACGTGATCAGGTGATCTACACCCTCTGCGCCTTCCTGTGTGAATATGGCTCCCAACGCGATACACGACACATCAACATGTACATGGAATTCCACGTCCCATTTCGGGAAGACCAGGATTGGCACGGAGGCCAGGTTCCCCTTTAGGACATCCAATCTCTTCATACAATCATCATTCTAGCAGTATGTAACATATTTTTTTAATAGATTTTCCATCGGTGCGGTTATTTGGGCATAATTTTTTATGAACTTTCTATAGTATCCAGTGTGTCCCAAGATAGCGCGCAGTTGTTTAACACTTCGCAGTGCTTCCAAATTGAGGATAATGACAATCTTCATAGGGTCCACGAACATTCCTTGTTTGCAGACCACATGTCCTAGTAGGTTTGCAAAGGGGACAAGGAATGTGCACTTCTTCAGGTTCAACGCAATTTGGTGCTGGCGGCAAGTATCCAACATCAAACGTAAGCTTGCTACATGGTGCTTAACTAATCCAAAAATAGTCTAGTCATCTAGATAGACCTCCAAAAACTTGTGGATGTATTCCTTAAATGCAGCTACCACGAAACACGAAAATATAACTGGCGCATTCTTCAGTCCAAATGGCATCATGGTGTATTGAAAGCAGCCCCATTCTGTTGCGAAGGTCGTCTTGCTCCTTTCTCTGGTGCGATCTTGATCTGGTGGTACCCTTAGAACCCATCCATTAACGAGTATGCTTCTTGACCACCAACATTCTCTAGTTCTTCATCTGTAAATGGTGTTGGGAATGGATCGTGTACACAGGCGTCATTCAGCTTCCTGAGGTCCACGCATATTCTTATTTCACCCTTCTATTTTTTCTCCTGTACTATCGTAGGACTCACCCAGTTAGATTCTTCCATTGGTTCAATAATTTCAGTTGCGAGCATTTTGTCTAATTCATTGTGGAACTTTTCTTTATACTTTGGATTCAAGAGGTAAGGTCATTGCTTAACTGGCTTCGCGTCAGGTTTCAGGGTGATCTTCATTGTCCCTAAATCACCAACGATCCCTTTTAAGTCGGTAATTTTGATCGGGAACAAGTCTTGGTATTCGTGGAGTAACTCAGTGACCTTATCGACCATGGCATCGTCCCAATAGTTCCCAAGCATTGCGTCTTTTCGTTCTGCCTTCGTTCCAATGTTGACCTGCTTCATCTTTAATGGCGCAGCGATGTCGAGGTCTTCAAGTGATAGTCCACAAATCTCGCGAGAGCCTTTTGTTTTTGAAATTTTAATGTTCCGTGGGTCTTGATCTTCCTCCTCAATATTCACATTATAACACTCTAGTGCGCTGCTTAACTGTGTCACCCATTATGGCTGAAGTACTCCCATTAGCTCATGTGGTATTTTAAAGATAGCGGCTTTTACTGCTTGTAGCGCATCGTCAATAGTATTTGACCAACAATCTTGAAATGTGAATGTTAGCAAGAATCCCTCGTGCAATACATCCCATTCGCCCGTACCATGGCAGAGCTCCGTCTCTGTATACCAATTCATGGGTATGACATCTAGGGTATGGTAAAATAAATGTACCCATTCAGGCTGGGGCTCTTCCCTGTAGACCTTGGTCCATTTCGCGAGTTGCGTGCGTGGATCATCTCGTCCGTCATATTTGTCTACTAGTCGTATTTGTGGTTTTCCCAAATGTAGGTGCATCATCCTTTTGCATCCACGCCAGTCCTCAAAATTTCCTTGATGCGTACCCCACCATCGTTTGAGTGTTGCATGCAGTGCCCACTTTAGTGCATCAAACCGCTGCTGTTTTGGTACGATGCTTTAAAATTTGCTCAGAAATTCATCTACCGCTGACAATCCATCATATGTTGGCAACTCCCTTGCCTCTGTTGTTACACAACACAATGAATTGATCATCATGTTGTAGTTCAGTGTTGTTACTTTGTGCAGCTGATTCTGCCATTGCTCTATATCTTCGTCTAAATTCGAAGTGCAGGAGCTTTTGTGCTCCCACGAAATCCTTCCACCTGCAGTCAGATTCACCCAATCCTCTCCTTGTGCAGTTATCTTTTAGATACGGTTGAGATCATCATCACTATCATCGTTGCGCACCGGTTCAGTGTATCGCGTTCCTTCGGCTAGATCTAGCGGTACTACCACTGATATGAAAATGACCCTTGAGTGACCCCAGTTAGTTAATTAATGAATGAAGGTATTACAGACTCAGGTGCTGGTGTGTGTCTATGTTATTTTAGGCAACGGATCGATGAGATTGCAAAATACACAGACACTGGGAAATGGAAAACAATAGAGAAACACAGTAAGCAAATATAAGAACACAATAATTAATAAGGAGTTCACCCTATCCTCCAGGGTTACGTCTCCGGTCCAGCTATCAGTGGTGGCCTTCTTTTATTGTGTCTTTAAAGTAAAGGATTACAATGAGGAGCTCAATCTGAGTCTCTTGAAACATAATTTCTTGGCAGGGTGGTTCTTGGATTCCCTAAGCCACTAGAGTGCACAGACTCTTTTCCATACTAGCTCTTGACCTTTCTGGTCCTTAATGGGAGGAGCCCAATGTGGTGCTCGATTCCTGACAAATCCCCTTAGGGATGGCTTGAACCTCTCAAGCTCTCTCGTGCTCGATGCTGCCTTTGGTCAACTCGCCCCTCTGTCTTTTTGCCTTTTGCTTCACTGTCTTTTCTTTTCTCCATCTTCGTCTTCTTCTCTCTAGTTTTTCCTCTCGGTGTCCTTTTCTGTTCTCTGTTCATGGCTTTAAAGCCAATCGATCTCATGACTGCTCGATTCACCTTACACCTATGTCAGTTCACCTGCTGTTGTTCACTTGGAATTCCCTGTCTCTGCGTCATGGTCATCGGCTCACAGGGAGTGGCCACTTGTCCTCTCGCGAACTGTGCCAACTCTTCCTCGTTGGTTCGGTTCTTCGGTTACATTGTGGAAGGAGTCATCCGCCACCTTGGTGGTCAAATCGGACCTCAAATACTTATAGATCACGGCTTAGTCCCCTGTCAAATCCAGTTCTTTCATCAGACGCATTCTCAGCCGTTAGATCTGGAGCCTCCCGTTCCAACGTCATTCGCTCATTTAGCGTGGTTGACTTGCTCGACCGTTAGCGTGCGATGAGTGGCGGTTTTCTCTCTCCTCCGCCTACCAAGCGTTGGGCACTGAATGGAATCGCTAGGTTTCAGCCAAATCTGCTTACCGCCCAAGGGTTCCCCCAATATATACCGCCGATTTTTTGGAGTGCGGGTCCTGTCCAGAATTGTGTTGTCCTGCAATTCATTAAGAT
>APFE030276972.1:71166-111647 GCA_000404065.3 Pinus taeda
GTATGGTTCACGATTTTTGTCCCAAGTGGCGTGGGTTCAAGTCTCCAAAGGCATGTTGGCTCATGTGACATTTATGAAATAGTTCTACTAATGGTGGAAAAGTGACAGTCGTTTCTACGTAGTTACTGATTGTTTGCTAGTGGAATGTACTCATTACTCTTATACTATATATATTATATATATATATATATACAGTATATTAATTCTCAACTTGTAACTCCAATTACAATATTATTTATGACCATATATTTTTCTCCAAATTCTATCTAAAAGAGATTTTCGCTGGTGTAGCTTGTGCACATTGATCAACCCAATGGCCTTTGTTGTTTCTCTCTACAAATGGAATATCGGATTAGGGTTCAGAGGTGGCCCTCTTGCTTCCCCCCCCCCCACCCCCCCCCCCCCCCCCCCCCCCCCCCCCCCCCCGCCCCCCCCCCCCCCCCCCCCCCCCCCCCTTGCCCCCTCCATTACATAGCACCAATCAACGCCCTTGTTGCTAGAGGGCCATGTTTTCAGAAGGTCAAATCCTCCAAATTTGTTAAGAAGATCGACAACATTCCAAAGGTGGAGGTTCATGCCTCTCAATCTAGATCACTGGCCATGAAGCTTGCAGATCGAGGGCTTATTGGTCAGTTTATGGGATTGTGGCCCTCTCCCAAATCCCTATGAGCATGGGTCGATAAGAACTAGATATCCAAGATTAAAAATAAGATTTCAACGCCATTTTGCAATTGATAGTTTTGCACCTTCTTTTTTGAAGATAAAATAGTTTGGGATCTCATCTTCAAGAATAAACCCTACTTCATGGGGGACCAAGGGTTATATCTGGATCATTGGACTCTATATTTTAATATTGAATGTGATTTTTGGGAAATAGTCTTGGTATGGGTCAAGCTTCACTTCTTCCCTCTACTTTTCTAAAACAAGGACAATTTTAGGAGTATAGAAAATGCCCTTCGAAAATATATCGACTTAATTGAGCCATGAGAAGGATTGCAAGTTTGTGCTAGAATCTATGTGGAGGTGGACCTACAGGTTTATTGGAAATAATAAATCTAAACCTAGACAATTGGTCTCACATACAAGAAGTTGATTATGACCAACTTCCATTTAAATGCAGTTTTTTCCATGAATATGGCCATTTCACACACAATTTCAAGATGAAGGAATAAGAGCAACTAAAGTAGCCTAATGATGGAGAATAGTGGAATAAACAAAAAAGGATAAGAGGCCCCACGAGGATGAAAAACCAAGCTCCTTATCAAGTGACCAGGATAGAAATGGAAAGGGCCCATGTATTTAAATATGCAAGGGCCAATGTTTGAAGAGGGAACCTCTACTAATATTAACAAGAGATCCCCATATCCAAATGATAACTTCAATATATTGAAATTGTTTTTGGAAGAAGGGGGAATTGTAGCTATTGCAATGATAATGGAGAAGGCCCCAAGCCCCACTAAACCCTCTTCTCCTAGAACACCAGAAGGGATGCCTCCCCTAGAGGAGACCCCTATGGGACTCAAGGGGAGGGTTAAGATTTAAAAGAACAAGAATTCTAGTCCCCTAAGGCCCTCAAGGTGCAACGTGGAGGGTTACTAGCAAGATTTATAGATGCAAAATTAGATGCAGATAGGGAAAAGGAAATAAATAGTTTGTAAAGAACAGTAGCGAGGAAGACAAATTGACAACTCTAGAATGAAAAAATTGAAAAAGATAAGGAAATGGGGACCCAAATGATAATCAATCCATCCAAAATCATCTATAGAAATGTCAATAAAAGTGACCTTGACCTCCATGTTGAAGGAAAATAGTTGCATAATAAATAATGAAATTCCTCTCCTAGAATTATAGGGGATTGGGCTGTAATAAACAAATGTTCAAATATAAATCTCTAATAAAAAGGAAATGTCATTCATCCTCTTACTCCAAGAGACAAAGTTGGGGGAACAAGAGTCCTTCCAAAAGTTTTCAAAATTATGGAAGAATTTTGAGCTTAAAGCAATTGGATTACATGGGACTTCTTAGGGCTTTTTTCAATTTGATCTGCCTCCATTTTCTAGTTGATTGAATCGCATTCAGATCCTCATTGGCTGCTATTCCATTTGCCTTATCTCCCATCAAAAAAGGTGTGTAATATTGTTAATGTATATGTGTATGTTCAATATATAGAAAAGTTAAATTGTTGGGAATTTGTCCATGACCTTAGAGACTCTTCTTGAATTCAAGATTGCATTATGGTAGGGAATTTTAATACAACCCTCCATCCTTGGAAAAGAAAAGGAGCCTTGTTACAGATCCATTTGGGCACATCAACCCCAAATTACATATCGATACTATTAGGGCCCATCAACCCCTAGTGCAGTCGTTACATACCCTAAAGAAGTTAGTCATCAGAATGCCTTACTTCCAAAGAAGTTCCATCACTGAAAACATCCAAAAACTACCTCTAAGAAGATCAGTGCAGGTAGGCCTTCATTAGGGTGCACTGCAATGCAAACCATACACTGACAGGGTGCTATGCAGCGCACCTGGTCCCTCTTTGGACTGTGCTGAGCGAATTTGAGCCAATTTCTGTGAGGGTTTGAAGATTCCTTATCCATTAGAAGCCTCTAGAAGTTTCTCAAATGCCACCTGCTCCTTTGAGTTTACCTTGGATGAGAAAGGGAATTAGGAAACATCAATCCCCTATCCTTTCTTCCATGGAACTGATTTCTAGATTTAGAAAGGCATTCATTATCTCCATTGATGGCACAACCTCCTTCACTCACCTATAAATAGATCCTTCATCTAAGAGATCAGGGCTGGAAAATATTGAGTTGTAAGGAGATGCTGGTGATATGAGATTAGAATTGACTGCAAGTATTGTATAGTGTTGGAGTGTCTTGCTTTTCATGCGGTTGAAGAGGATTTGAATTGGAAGAGTGTTTTTGGATCGAGCTTATATGGGTTGTAATCTTTCCTCTTATCAATAAAGTTTTCAAGAATTTTTCCTTATGCCTGTGTTACATGTTAATGCTTTCATATGCCTATCATGTTCTCAATTCCATGTTATTTATAAGCAATAGATCATTATTATTTTGCCTTGATGGGTCTTTGTTTTGGTAGTTGTATAGGTACTTTCCAAGCGATTTAAGTACGGAAAGGAGCAACAAGATAGGTCAAGGGAGACAAGGAGCTAGCGAAATCTACAAGTAGGTTTCTCTCCTCTTTTGTTTTATCTATTGATTATAGAAAAAGATGAAGATTACTTTGTCTGTTGTTTCTAGACCTGTTACTAGATCTAGAGGGTTAGGCGTTTGTCCAAGAACACTAAATATTCCTGAAAAAAATTGGCGACTCTGTTGGGGATCATTTATCCTTCTTAGTAGCTTATCAGCCTCTTAAGACATTTATACATACTGTACTTGTGGTTGTTTATTGATTTCAATCCTCTTTCATTGAAAATTGAGTTGAAACTGTGACAAAACTGCCTTCAGAATTGCTTATTGTCATCAGCGCAGTTTGATGAAGGACATAGTGCGCTGCAGTGCACTTCCCGCATAGGTTCAATGCGATTCATAGCACTGTCTCTAACTGCTGCCTGCGCAGATCCCTTTAGGGTCAGTTTCCCATCTAGGAACTAAAAGTTTTTGCCAATTTTCTCTTGTTTGAATGAGTTGCTGAATGTCAATGATATCTTATCTCTAAAAACAATTTTCATCTCCTAAATTTGTCCCTATTTAGACTAGATTGTTGGATTTTTTTATGTATTTGTTTTATCATTTGCAATCCATTGTCGAAAGGTAGTTTTGGTCGGTTGTTTTGTCAATAGAAAAGTGTCGTAAAATTGTCATTTTCTTCAAAAAATGAAGTGTCGTAAAGTCTTCCTTCATAAATAATCGATTGATTTATTTGTGTATTTGATTTGTATTTTCATTTAAAGTGTCGAAAATCTTCATTTCTTTAAAATCGAAAGTGTCGTATAGTCTTCCTTTCCATTTTAAAAGAAATTGTCATAAATCAACATTTTTTGTGGAAAGAGTTTTGAATCGTTTGTGCATTAGTTTTTCTTATTGTATCATTCACATTAAGAGAAACTAAAAATAAATACATGCAATTTGGATTTTAGAGCTTGAGTTTGTGTGTTCAAAAGGAATGGTTTAGGGAATTGCATTAGTTTGTGCTCTTTATTACTTGTTCAAAAAGTACTTCTATGCTCTATCTCTCATAGCTGGGATTTTCATTGTTGAAATTAAATGAAAAGAGTGCTTCTCATTCTAGTTGCATTCTTAGGAATTTCAGAACACATCACGCGGTGAACCTTCAAAGGAAAATTTTAAGAAAGATCAACTTAAAAAAACATCAGTTAATCTAATAATGCATTGGAACTTAACGAAAAACATCTAGAGGTCTAGGCTAGAGATGTGTTCCGATGTCTTTAAAACTAGTTGTTGTCATTTTCACTGAAGGTTGGGTGATTCCTCCTCTTTGATTCCTTGTACTGTCACGTATATAGTGGGAGACCCCAATAGGTCAAAATCCTTTATCCCTAGGAAGTTGAGCCTGTCGCCTTATCGATCACAACGCACTGAACACAACATTTAGGAAGATTGACTGCCGTACGTAAAGTCCTTGGTCATTTCTCTTTCATTTATAACCAAGGTGTATGTTGCCGTTTTGCGATTTGTCTGGTAAAATCTCTTGTCTAGAATCTCCAGAGCAGTCACTTTCATTCCTTTTCAACTCTTCAAAAGGAAAAGGATCATATGAGCACTTGTCCTTTCAGGCTCATTAAAAATCGAAGGCGACTAGAGTCAGCTTTTGTTTTTTCTCGACTCTTTAAAATTGAAAAAGCAAAGTTGTGTCCCAGTGTCGTAAAAAATAATTGACCACGAATAATATCATCATTCCTTAGTTGATTTTAAGTTGATAAAATTAATCTGTAATCATGGAGGAAAATCAATCCAAACCCCGTCGTTCACGGAGAACAACGAGCCAACCGCCTTTTCCTCCCGAAGCAACACTAATTCGGACAAAGCGGTCTCATTTAACTGACTCTAGTACATCAAGAATTCCTAGTTCTTCATCTGGATTACCTGAAACATTTGTTTCAGTAGTTACAGAGACTCCAGTTACTCTGACTATTTCTGGTACATTCATTCCCAAAGAAGAAGTTTCACAATTATCTGAGGACATTAGCACTGATCCTAGTGTAACAGTAACAGAGGTTGTCCAACAACAAGTTGATACTCAACTTGAAACTGTTCAACCAGAAAGTACCTTTGAACTTGAAACAACTCAATGAGGAGTTGGTCTAGGATCTATCCCAGTTCAAATAGAAGTTACATCTGAACCTGAAGTTGTTCAGGAACCTCCCTTTGAAACTGTTGTTCATTTACCTGAACATCTGGATTTCGAATTTCAACATTCATAAGTTGTTACCCCTTATACATCAGTGACTGTTGAAAATACACTTTCATCAACACCAGAAATCTTTTACGGACCTAACGGTTAACCTCTTCCACCAAATTTGATTGCCATAGAGGAGGAATTAGTAGAGGATTCTACACCTGGAACCCCATTTCACTTTGGAACTGGGCTTTATCTTTACCCTACTACTACTTATGATTACTTTGCTTGATCTGATCCTGCTTCCTTGCAAGTTCCTGTCGAATCTTTAGGACAACTTTGGGGCCAGTTAACTATGGTTGAACAACCATTAACATCCAAGACCGTATCATTTGATGCAGCTGCAGTATAATCTTCTCTTGTAACTCCTTCGATGTTTTCAACCACACTTGAGCCGCACCTGTATGGTGAATCGTCCATCCCGATTGGTTACCAATCATTGTCTGGAACCCACTCAGGGGTTGCTTTTGCACCATGGTCATCACCCATGCCCTCAACCAGAATACTATCTAGTTCTTCTCTAATGGGAACTCAACAGTTTGATCCTGCACATCAGTATCAGGCTGGGCAATTTGGTCATCAAGATCTATGTATCCATTAAATATTGAATTTCCACCATATGGAGAGAAATAATCTTATTCACCGTATCCTCTTTATTCTGGAGGACAACCATATGGTAGTTCCCACAATATTCAAGTCAAATTGGAATTAGAGTTTGTCAAAGGCAACCAGTGATGCCAACTCAACCAAGGCTTGTGTATCCAACACGACCAACGCAAATTGTGTCAAATATTCCTACTACACTTGTTGTTACTACTGTGCCACAGTCACAAGCTCAAATTGTTGTATCTCAACCGGTACAAACTGATCCTTCTTCCTTGCAACCACAAGTTTCAAGTCAAGAGGTTTAAGTTTCTCAAGTTGTTATACAACAACCACTTATTTCTGGAGCTCAGAAACAACCTCAGGTTAGTATACCTTTATTTGAATTGACTCAGGCTTACACTGGTATGGTTGATTCACAACTTGGTCAACCTTTCATTACTGGGCAGCAACAATTGGTTCAACAACCGTGGCTGCCACAATTCCAACAACCCCAATTCCATCAATTCCAACCTCAGTTTCGACTTGGTTCACAAGCTCAACCTGGTTTTGATCAATATCAAGCTTACCAAGGTCCCGGGCAACAAAGATTTTCAGGTTATGGACAACCACAATTTCAATCTGGTTATCAACAACCACCTTATACTGGTTTTATTCAACAACCTTACCAAGGTTACCAAATGCAGATGCCCTACGATAGTCTGCAAAGACCTATTGCACAGGCAACTCCATCATATCCTGGGTATGCTCAACTTGACTTGAATCGATAGTTGCCATTCGTAGTAACTTTAGAATTACCAGATTTAAATTGGCTCACCAATGCCATTGCATATGTACCTTGGTGGCCAATAATTCCGCACAAGTTACCATCTGATATTCCGAAGTTTAACGGAAACCCTGGAGAAGACCCATCGAATCATGTGATGACCTTTTATTTATGGTGTTCATCCAACACTTTGAATGATGATTCGATCAGACTTTGTCTTTTCCAAAGAACACTTACTGGTCCAGCTGCTAAATGGTACATTGAATTACCAAGAGCTTCTTTTAATAACTTCACCACATTAGCCACTACCTTTTTGACCCACTTCCAGTTACCTATCAGATACGAGACTAGAACAGAACTCTTGACCAAATTTAAACAAACTACCTCAACCAATATATCAGATCATATTCATGAGTGGCGGCGTCATCGTTGAATGGTTAAGGCATACGTTCCTGATCAGCTTTTAGCTGAGTGGTTCATAAAGTCCTTGTTTCTGTCAATCATCGAATATGTGGCAAAAGGCGGAGTTGTCAAAGAAGAGCAAGTTATCGCTCGTGCCCAATACTTGGATTTGATTTGCATACAATCCGGCACACTCTATGATAAAATTCCTAATGCACCTAGACCATCTTACATTGTTCCACCACCCCCACAATCGAGTAAGGACTCTCATGCCGGTAACGGTGTGATTGGTTCTTCAAGCACACAGACAACATGAAGACCATCTGATCAAACTCTTTCTATTTCTAATCGAGTTGCAAATGCATCAGAAAACACTCATGCCTTTGAGATTAATGTCGTGTCATCTGACAAAGGCAAAAATCCAAAGCAACTAGGAGGTAAGAAGAAGGGGAAGAATAACAAAATGAAATAGGAAAATTCCACTCCTAATAAATCAATTGATTCCCCTACCGCGGCTAGGAAACCTCGTTATCCATTTCTGATATGTAATGACAAGCATTATACAAGAGATTGTCCATGTCGCTCTGAGGTCTCTAAACTTTTAAAGACTTCAACCACATCAGCAGTGTTGACAGATCCGTTTCCAACCTCAGAGACACATTTGGTTGCAACTGATCATGCTTCCACATCCCAAGCGCTCATGTTATCCATAAAAAATCCACAAAACGATGCTTTGGTTTTAACAAGGAACAAAGATTATGGAAATCCATCGTCGTCAAATAACCAGGCCACTAATCAACCTAGTACTTCGACCTCGACTTCATCAGAGGTTGTTCCACCAATTGCACCTGAATTGACGATAAAGCCACCATAGGGAGTTGTGCACAAATCAACATCCAATCCTCGTGGTCGAGCAGCTCAAAATTATAATATAGTGGAAGATCTGGCTCAATCACCTTTAGCTATGTTGACACTCGAGGTGTTGCAAAAATGTCCCTCCTAGAAACAAGCTTTATTGTGAGCAATAGGTGGAATAGATCCTATGGATTCCAATCTTGCGGTTTTTAACCATGTGAGGTATTCACCACAGTTACCAGCGCAATTGGCTTTCCTAATACAAGTAAAAGCTCTCAATAAAAATGTTCACCAAACTATTATTGATGAGGGGGCATCTACTTGCATTATGTCCATGAGCAGCTAGAAAACACTTGGTTCACCGCCCTTGTCACGATCGCCAACTATGTTAAAAGCCTTCGATGGAAAGACATATACTCCATATGGGATTTTGAGTAACCTACAAATTGAACTAGGGGGCAAGACAGTAATTGTTGATGTTGAGGTAGTTGACGGACTCCTCGATTACAACATTTTACTAGGAAGGCCTTGGGTATATGCTATGGCTGCTGTCATTTCCACATACTTTCGTAGAATCACAGTAATTGATTAGCTAGCCTTCTTTGCCAATAGTTCACAGGCTATGGGAAGCATTCTGTTGATACACGGAAACCCACTGTCACTTCAAAGTGTTGGAGTAGGTCTCCTTAAAGATCCTTCCCTGATGGGCACTTTTACCCTCCCACCACCATCTGGTTTGGCAGAAGTGGCAAGAGTGGAGACTTCCAACATGAATTCTTCTACATCATCTGATTTTATGAAGATTTCCAACTACTTTGAAACTGATGGTCATAGTGAGGCATTGCTGCCAAGCCCCATTGAATCATCATAGCTATCAATTTTTCGGGCTTGTACGGTAAACCCTAATCTGCATTCAACAATTGTATGGGTAGATAGATCGTTAGAATATGGTACCTCTTCAGATCCTTTTTCACATATACATTCTACGGATGAAGGAACCGTCACATCAATGATGATAGGAGAGACATCGTGGGAGGATTATCATCATCATTCCCACCTTCTAGATGACAATGAAGATTATTCAAATGAACTAAATCACCCATCAATCCTGATTTTTTGTCAAATTTTGTAAATACTGTTGATTCTGAGCGTAATTTGTCCAACATAGAAGAAACAATTTCTATAAACATCTCGACCAAGCCTAAAATTGTAAAAAACATTCATGTTGGCAAGTCTTGTTCTCCATTGGAACTTGAAAAGTACTGTGCTCTTTTTCACAAATTTCGAGATATCTTTGCATGGTCTTATGAGGATATGTCGGGCATTGACTCAAGTATTGTTGAACATGAGATTAAAATGTACCCTGATGTCAAACCAGTACGACAATGGCTTCGACTTGTTCATCCTAAGAAAGTTGCTACCATTAAAGCAAAGGTTGAAAAACTTTTGCGTGCTGGCTTCATTTGCCCTGTACCTCTTACTGATTGGGTATCTAATATTGTTCCAGTGATGAAAAAACAAGGGACAATTCTAGTGTGCTTCAATTATAGGGATGTAAACCAAGCATGTCCAAAGGATAATTATCCTACACCTTTAATTGACCAAATTATTGACAAATGTGCCGGAGGTGAAATCTTTTCATTCATGGATGGATTTTCTAGCTACAATCAAATCAATATCCACCCACAGGACCAATAAAAAACCACTTTTATATGTCCATGGGGCACATTTGCTTATCGAAAGCTACCTTTTGGTTTGAAGAATGCAGGCGATACATTTTATAGGGTGACGAATTATGCCTTCCATGGCATCAAGCACATTGTTCAACCTTATCTTGATGATTTGCTTGCTCATTCACCAAAACAGACTGATCACCGGCAACATTTGAGAGCAATATTCTTACGATATCAACACTACAAGATAAGACTCAATCCACATAAATGTGTGTTTTGTGTTGGCTCTGGTTGATTGCTTAGATTCGTAGTTTCGAAAGATGGAATTCGACTCAATCCCATTAAGGTTCAGGCAATCCTTGACTTGCCTCCACCTTCAAACTTGTTACAGATACAGAGACTTCAAGGGAAGGAAAACTTTCTAAGGAGGTTCATTCCAAACTATGTTGAATTAGCTAAAGGTTATACATGTCTATTGAAGAAAGGGGTACCCTTCCATTGGGACCAAGTTGCACAAGCTTCTTTTGATGCTCTCAAAGATTCCCTGATTAGAGCATCATTAATGTATGCC
This sequence comes from Pinus taeda, assembly GCA_000404065.3. Taxonomy (NCBI): domain Eukaryota; kingdom Viridiplantae; phylum Streptophyta; class Pinopsida; order Pinales; family Pinaceae; genus Pinus; species Pinus taeda. Next base: position 81,425 of record APFE030276972.1, read on the forward strand.
CCAAACTATCAAAAAGACTTTTACCTGTATCTCGCCACTATAGATACAACCATTGGTATGGTTTTAGTTCAAGAAGAAAGTGGAACCAAACATCCCATTTATTATTTGAGTCATAATCTTAATGATATAGAAAGTAAATATTTATATGTCGAAAAGTTAGCCTTGGCAGTAGTTCAAGTTGTGCAGAGATTTCGTTATTACATCCTCCTTCACAAAACTACCATTGTATCAGATTGCAACCCTATGACATACATTTTGTCACGTCAATTGCTAGGGGGCAAGTATTCTAAATGGATAGTTATCTTGCAGGAGTTTGATTTGGAATTCATCAAATCTAAATCAAAGAAATCTCTTGTCTTTTCCAAGTTACTTTGCGATCTTCCCTCGTCCTCCAATGATTTCACACTAGAATCATCAACCTTGGATGAGTCTATGTTTCTTATCTCGTCAAGTGATCCATGGTATGGAGATATACTGGTCTATCTCCAGACCCAAGCATTTTGTCCTAATACCCCGCACTCTGAAAAACGACATATTCGATACGAAGCCAAAGATTATCTAGTCATTGGCGATACAATTTATCGTCATGGTGTCGATACGATCTTATGTAGTTTCCTTACTCATGAGGAGGCCAAAAAAGCTTTGAATGAGTGTCATTCAGGTGCTTGTGGAGGGCATTTATCTAGTTACACAACTGTACAAATTTTTTTACGTGCTAGTTACTTATGGCCAGTCGTATTCAAAGATTGCATTCTTGCTATCAGAAGTTGCCATGCTTGTCAAATTTTGACCGTAAAACCAGATTACCACCTACACCACTACATCTAGTCGTTGCTGTTGGCTCATTCGCAAAATGAGGCATTGACTTTATGACATGTAACCCCACCTCAGCCGGGGAGCATGGGTATATTATAGTGGCTGTTGACTACTTTACCAAGTGGGCTGAGGCGATGCCAACATTGAACAATAGTGGCGAAACAACTGTTCTATTTTTTTTCAACCATGTGGTTGCCAGGTTTGGTGTACCACAATCTATAGTTACAGATCATGGGTCTCATTTTAGCAACCACATGATGGTCAAATTAATTGCCAAATTAGGACTGTCACATGATAGTTTTACTCCATACTACCCACAAGCTAACGGACAAGTTGAGGCTATCAACAAAGTCCTTAAGCGCATGTTGCAAAGAATGATTGGAGTTCATAAAAGAAATTGGCATTTAATCCTACACTCAGCTTTGTGGGCATATCGAATCTCGGTGAGAAATGCGACCAGATTTACGTCTTTTGAGTTGGTGTATGGTTTGGAAGCAGTCTTACCAATCCAATGTGAAATCTTATCTCTCAAACTCACGATTGACCTACTACCCGACACTTCTGAAGAAGAAGCACATTTCTTGGAGTTAATCCATCTAGATGAAACCTATCGTGATGCCGCAGTGGCTAATGAAGCGCATAAGAAACGCATCAAGGTGCAATATGATAAAAATGTTAAGCCTCGTGTCTTCTCAGAAGGTGACCTGGTCTTACTTTACGATCAGGATTCAGATAAACTTGGAGCGGGAAAATTTGAACCATTATGGATGGGCCCTTATATTTTTAAACGTGTGTTGACAAAAGGTGCCTAAAAGTATGATGGGATCCATTGTCACAGCCCCAAAACGGGTTGTACCTTAAACGTTACCATGCTTAGTTGAGTGTAGTAAAACTCACTGTATATATGCTTTGTTTGCATTTGTGTGTGTTAGCTTCTTTTAGAGTTTTTATTTTGGTTAGGTAATCCACTTTGCATTTGTTGCCAATGTCGAAATTTTTAGAACCATTTGTTGGGTATGCTAATGGAGCTAGTCGTAGTACACAAAATTTATCCTCTGTAGCATGGGCCATTTTCGCTCCATGCGGTGAGTTAGTGACTTTCAGAGGGATATGTATTGGACGATCGAGAAACAATATCGATGAGTATAGTGCGTTGATCGAACTCCTCTCTAATTCCATTTCACTTGGCATACGTCGAATCATCATTAGGCTAGACTCACAACTTGTCGTACTATAGCTTACTGGCGTCTACACTGTTTGTAACCCAACAATTAATCGCATGTTCCTTAGAGTTTGTATTTTGGAAAGGTATTTTGAATTTATTCAATATCAGCACATTTCCAGAAATATAAACACATTAACTGATGCTCTAGCGAACTATGCGCTGTAATGCATACTGCCTTCTAGGTGTTTGCAATGCAATGCACCTTTCGATATTGAAAGGGTGCCCTGATCCAAAGTGCACAAAATGAAACGCTAGGGGTCTCAAAAACAATTTTTTTTTGCTCAAAACTGAAAATAAATGGAAGAGAATAGGGATAGCTCCTACCTAGTCCGGACGGCACAAGAAATGGTCCACTGAATCCTCCGCAATCAACTAGTGAAATTTGAGGTAAAAAACTGCTCCAGAGCTCCAAAGTCAAATGGTAAAAATGAAATGGTGAAAATGAATAATAAAACTTGTTTTATATTTATTTCTTGCATATTAATCAAATAAATGTTAGTTTTTTATTCATTTTATCCATAAACATGTATATTTAATCCTTTTGATGGAGTTTTGAGCAGATTTAACAGCTGAAAACAGAATTTGACGTGCTTAAGTGTAAATTGAACATCTTTGACCACAAAGAAAACTTTTGTTTGTTTTTCGAGCTTTGTTAAAAATGAAAAGGAACCCCATAGAGTCCTCTTTAAACTCTTTTCAGACTCTCTAAATATGAAAAGATTGTCAAGCGCTTGTCTATTCCAGCTCGTTAAAGGATTGGAAATGACATCTCCCTTATATTATTTTACACTTTTTCGGACTTGAGAGATTGTTTTACGAAAAATAACTTGTGGAATTTTCTTTTCGTCCCTTTTCAAACTCTCTAAACATAAAAAGGACAAAGTTGTCTTTGTCGTTAAACTCGTTAAAAGCATCAAATAATGACAAACTTGTCCATCTAGACAAGGTTGAGTTTCAACTTCGCTAGACTCGTTAAAGCATCAAATATTGATGGATTCGCCTGAAGGGTGAATTATACAACAAGCATATGTTATCCTCCTCAAGCTTGATAAAAAATAAAGAGGTACTGGTCAGCAATGACCAGGGAAAATGGGAAAAAGTTGGGAAAAATTTATGGTAGCAGGTCGCTCTTGAACATGACACTTTCAGCTCATCATCGTGACTATGTGGGTTGGGTGATTCAGCTTGATGGTTATCACATTGTTGGTCTATCATACCATCCATTACTTTTTTTCAATAATGGGTTGTAATATTTCCTCTTATCAATAAAGTTTTCAAGACTTTTTCCTTATTCTTGTGTCACATGTTAACGCTTTCATATGTCTATCATGTTCTTGATTCCATGTTATTTATAACCGATAGATCATTATCATTTTGCCTTGATGGGTCTTTGTTTCTGTAGTTGTGTAGGTACTTTCCAAGTGATTTAAGTATGGAAAGGAGCAACAAGATCGGTCAAGGGAGACAAGGAGCTAGCGAAATCTACAAGTAGGTTTCTCTCCTCTTTTGTTTTACCTGTTGATTATAGAAAAAGATTAAGATTAATTTTGTCTTTTGTTTCTAGACCTGCTACTAGATCTAGAGGGTTAGCCGTTGGTCCAAGAACACTAAATATTCTTGAAACAAGCCTCCCCCGTTTGAGATTAATTTAAAAAAAGTTTAGAGGATCTAAATACTTCATTAGATCTAATGGATATTAGGTTGTCTACCGATAAATTTACATGGAATAGTCACAGATCTAGCCTAGGGCATATTGCATCCTGCCTAGACATATTTTTAGTTGCATGCTCTTTTTTATCTCAAGACGCCAAGTCTCCTCAAAGATTCTTCCTTGGGTGAGTTCAAATCATTGCCCAATTCCTCTTGAAGTATCACATACAACAAACTATGGGAAATTTCCTTTCCGCTTCTCTTCTTTTTGGGTCAAAAGGGAAGGGTTCTCAGATTTGGTAAAGGAAGAATGGAGTAAGTGGGAAATTAGTTCTCAATTACCTTCTGGGAATTAAAAACAAAAAAATTTGAGGTTAGCCATTAAGCAATGGATAAAAACATATAGTGAAGATAGGGGGGCCAAAATAAACATGCATAAATCAAATCGAGAAGAAGCCCAAAGGAAAATAGAGCAGGGACCCATCACAAGGAGCTTCTGCAATAGGATCATGCAAAATTCAAGACCTTCCATCATGTGCTCATATTAGTAGAGGAGGAATGGCACTTCAAGTCCCATAGTTTATGGCTGCTAGTTAGAGATCACAACACCAAGTTCTTCCATAACAAAAATAAGGCACAGGTTTGAAGGAATAATAATGAATTTGTTAGTATGGATGGAGTATATATCAAGGACTTCAAGGGCATCCAAAGGGAGACTATTTATTACTTCAATTTGCTATACTATGCCCATATTTTACACAATTCAGAATTGATATAGTACATGTTAGATAAAATCCCAAAATTGGTGTCTAAAGATGACAAGTTGGACTTGTTGCGAAGCAACGTAACTAGGTTCGGCCTTCATAATTTTTATTGTACTTGTATTATTGTATATTTCATGAAAACATCAAAAGAAGAATAGTTTTATTGTACTTGTATTATTTTTTCAAGCATAGGTTTCATTCTCAAATCATTTGGTCATCTAGGTCATGCATGTTATTCATGCTTCTAGGGTTTATTGAGTCAAAAGAATATTTGTTATAAGTCAAATTATTGTTCTTGAGTCAAGTCCCATTTGGAATTTGAAGAGAAAATGGAAAAATAAAGTTATTTGAGTAAAAAATGTAATTTTTGTATCTACAAAGGCCAAATTGGCCTTGCCTCTTCAAGTAAGCCTGGAAAGGGGTGATTCAACCTCCTAGATGTGTATATATAGAGACAGTTCAACATCATTTGAAGCATCACTCAAGCAAGTTAGATTTCTAATACAAGAAGTGAAAAATTCAAGAGAAAAGGGAGTTGGAAGCAAGAGAGAGAAAGAAGAAAGGAAAATCAAAGTTTCTGCCTTGAAATTTGTCGTAGATTCCTCACACGTGTGAAATTATGAAGTTTTTGTGATCCAAAATTAAAAAGGTGAAGGTTTCATGAAATTATTTGCAAGCTAGTTTATGTCTTTTAGACTATGGATCATGATTTCAAAAGCACACAAACTTAAGTAAATTTCACAGAATTTTAACAGTTAAAAATGGACAAACATGCAACATCAAACACAACAAATTGATAACAGAGTTCACCCCTACTGGGATATGTTCCGAGTCTAACTTCCAGTGGTGGTCTTTTTTTATTATATGATAAAATGCTCAATACATCATGATACAAGCTCCAATATGAAAAAATAACACTACCATCATGTCCAGAATTCCCAAAAACCCCTGTTTAGGCTCTTCTTGAGCTCAAATAGATTAAAAATTGAGCAAGATAGGCATCTTTTTCCAAATTGCCTGTACAATGCTATGAAAAAGTGCTTGGTTATGCAAATTGGGAAAAAAAATCACTTTAGCCCAGTTGGTTGAGAATTTAGGTTAGTATCACACAGGTTGCGAGTTCGATCCACAATTGGTGGCAGAGGTTATGTTTGTTTTGTTATATATATATATAGATTTTAATTCATTGGATCGAAACCCTTCATGATCTCCATGCTCCTAGTTTTGTGGTCCCATGGGACCGAGGGGCGTGGGCCATAGGCCACGCGTTCTCCCTGGCACTGCTCCCAATCCTTTGTTTGAGATATATCTTGGGCCTTGGGTGCAAGTAGGGTGCCATGCGACCCACCTATGTCTCTTCTGTCGTTGGTTACATAGATGCCCATACGACCGGTGGTTGGCCCTTACCTTCCACAATAATTCCAATCTCTTTTCCGTTGGTTTTTCCTGTTCATACGTGACACCCTCTCCTCAAACGCCAGACTGGTGGTTTTGAAATATAATGTGGCCACTATGTATTAACAAGTCACATAGTTGATTCAACAGTAGAGCACTAGATTGCTTGTTGTGAGGTCTAGGTGTCGATTCCTGTGGCCTCTAGTTCAGCCCACACAAATTTTGTGTTAAGAAATTTGCCGCATAACATAAATAATTACTCAGAGGAATATATATAAGAAAATAACCAGCAACAACCATAAACACATAAACACAAATGTTTATCTGGGAAAACCCCAAATCTGGGGAAAAACCAAACCTAATAAGATCTCATTAGCATTGGCCAAAACCCTGGCTAATCCGACCGAGTGAGCCTTCACTGCTAACCTCCAGGTCTTGTATACAATGAAGTCCTTCCAGTCTTTTATAAGCTCCATTACATATAATACCATGGGGAGAATACTATGGGTGCACAATACCATGTGCCCCAAAACCATCACTGTTTAACTTGGTCAACTTTGACTCTATCCTGAGTCAAGTTTACTTAACAATTCCCCCCTTAAACTTGACTTGGGGTTCCTTGACTAACTCCAGCCAAACATGCTAAGTGAGACAATCCCGCTCACTCTAACTCTTACCCCCCTAAGATTTTTTTACCTGGGGTATTGTTAACCCGACATCCCCCCTATCACCTAGGTCTAACCCAGACTTTACCGGTGATCACTGAGGGGTACACATGCCTTACCAGGTCTTACAGTAGTATGCCCATTTACATGCAATAATTTTGACTTCATTAATTTATTTTTTTTGTTTATTGCTGCTGTGATTCTGATCCATCCTCTCTCAATTTGATTTGCTCAAAAACTTCTATCAAACTGCTCCAATTGCAAGCTCGACGAAAACCTTGTAGATTGTAGCACCGGTGACCTCACGTAGCAGAAAAGAACATTTTTCAAAGCCGCATGAACAATCTCCTTCTCTCCACCATTATTTTTCAGACCCAGATTTGTAAAAAGGCTGCATTGATCTCATCAGGCACTATAAACCCCTGGCATCAAAAAATCCCTTTGAAGCCAATATCTGGCTTTAATACCAGATGTTAAGAAATTTACCGCATAACATAAATAATTACTCAGAGGAATATATATAAGAAAATAACCAGCAACAACCATAAACACATAAACACAAATGTTTATCCGGGAAAAACCCAAATCCGAGGAAAAACCCAACCTAATAAGATCTCATTAGCATTGACCAAAACCCTGGCCAATCTGACCAATTGAGCCTTCATAGCTCACCTCCAGGTCTTGCATTACAATGAAGTCCTTCCAGTCTTTTATAAGCTCCATTACATATAATACCACGGCCAGAATACTATGGGTGCACAATACCATGTGCCCCAAAACCATCACTGTTTAACCTCCTCAACTTTGACTCTATGCTGAGTCAAGTTTACTTAACATTTGGGTGCGGAGATTTAGGCCACTTAGTGGCCTCTCATAAGGTCACGTGGCACCCTTTGATTGGCCCATGTGGTGGCCTATGATTGGATCATTTCACCAACCATACAACCTAGTCACCAATGACATCAGCTGACACATGGCTTCATGTGATCCGCCCACCTGTTTTTCCATACACCCAGTCAACCCTTCCATGCGAGCATACAGATTGCCACATTAGCTTCCATACCATGCACAATCAATCCGATTTGGCATTGGTTTTGAGAGATTTTGAGCATTTTCATTTTTGGGCCTTTTTTTATTCCCTGGATAATTTTGCAAGGATGAAGTTGCAGATTACTGCAAGTCTGAAATTTGCAAGTTGGGAGATGAAATTATGAAGTTGGGAGATGAAATTCTGAAGCCGGGGATCGAAATTATGAAGCTAGATTTGTTTTTGAAGGTGTTGACTTGAGTTTACTTTGACTTGTTGGAAGAGCTTGGGAGGAGGGTTGACTTGGGTCTTAGTGACGGTCTTGTTCTCATTGTTTGGGTCTTGGATTCCTCATTTGATTTGATTCTATAAGGAGAGAAGAATTTTCTTGGTTTTCCCCTTGGAGGGGTTATATCCTGTGTTGAAGCCTACATCTTATGTTCATTGTCTATTTGCGATCCTCATAGTTTATTGTTTTGGTAATTGTTTGATGAACAAAACATAATAAAGTAATAAGAATCCAACATAACTTCACAAGCAATTATCAGGTAAAGAGAAATCACCCCAAGTGCTTCCCCTATTGATTTCTCAACATGGTTTTAGAGCTAAGGTGAAGAAGAAGGCATCTTGAATATCACTCTTGTTGGAACAAGGAGAAGCCTTTCATAAGATATACCTTGAAGGACATCATTTGTAGGAAGGAAACAAGGAAATACACTAGGAAGGATATAAGGAAGGGCATAAGAAATGATATAAGGAAGGATATAAGGAATAAGACTCAAAAATGTTCATCTAGAAGGAAGGTTACTGTTCCTCCATTAAAGGATTTATATATTGAAGAAGAACATTGATCTCTCTCTCTCTTCAAATATCATCATCTTGAAGGCACTTTGGAAGACATCTTTAAGGAATCATACAAGGAGAAGGAATAAAATGAAGCTTTATACAAAGAGGCATCAAGAATAATGGGAACATCGTTAAAGACACTATTGTTGGAGGAATCCTTAAAGTCATCACTCTAGGGCATCTTTGAAGTCTTTTGAACTCTTGGGAACATCAAGGTATTTTTAGATATCTCTTATATCAAGTAAGTGCTACTTTATTCTCTATGGCTCAATCTTCAAATAAAATCACTTCATTTTGTAAGGAACATAATAAGCTTGATGAGTCAACAAACTTTTAGGCATGGAAGAAAAGAATAGATTTGATACTTGTAGAAAATGAAGTCACAAACCATGTTCAAGGAAAAGTTGCAAAACCAGAAAAAGATAAGTCTCGAGAAAGGGCCAAGTACATTCAAGGATAAGTGAGGGCTGAAAGGATCCTTATTGAATCCATTAAGGATCATTCATTCCTTTTGTTGCAGATTTGGGCACATCTAAAGCAAATTATGATAAGTTGGTGAAATTATATTATGTGTTGTCTATTTTTCCAACACCTGTAGCACAAGTGTTTCAGGAGATATGAAAGCTTCCTAGAGACAACCTCTATGTTGATTATAGACTAGTGCCTAGGACATCTTAAAGAGAGGAGTGCTTTTGGATATTACGAGTAGGGATTTCTATTGCACTCCAATTGTCACATAGTTGGAAAAGATAATGGAAGGGGCTTGGTTCAATAGTCCTTCATCACGGTAAACTCAAGCCAATACATGGATCTAAATGCGCAAGGGGTAAATTAGGCCAATCTCAAAGAGAAATGTTTGGTTCTAGTGGCCGACACACAACAATAGGCAGCTTTAATATTGGGGTTGTAAAAAAATGAAGATGAGGAAAGAAAGTGTTATCACTCCATAATTTCTTAAGGCTGTGAAAGAAACCCAGAGGTAACCACGGAACCACTTTTAAGCTTTGAATATAGCCCTTCTAAACTCAAAGAGGGATATCTCTATTTGATTTAGATTTGTTGTTGTGGGATTTTAGGCTAGTTATTAGGTTTAGAGTTTGGTTTTTTGAAATGTTTGGTTGAAACTACAAGGAAATGCCATTGGGAAATGGAGTCAAAGTCTTAGGGTGATCACATACAGAAATATCATAATAGATTGAAACAAGGCAAGGCTGGCAGGCTATTGGATCTTTGAAGCTTTATGGATTAAGAAAGGAGGAAAATATTCAGATTCAATTAAACATAGAGCATTTTAACATGAATTCTATATTTAATTTCAGTTTGAAAACATATATATTGCTTATAAGCCAGGACAGAGTGTAATTAAACAAGTTCAACCCTTCATCTTCTTTTAAACATTTCAGATAAGAACACATACGAAAACATAGATATAACAAGTTTGCAAAAGGAAAGACATCACCAATTAGCCTAACACATGAATCCTAGAACAATCTTCCATATTAATGAAATAATCACTTTCAGCTCAGTGAACAACTTTACATCAAAATGTGATTTCTTGATACAAGTCCCAGCCTCTGTTTATTACAAATTAAACAATATATAGAATAAAACTATCCTAAAATGTTACAATAATTATGGAATAAAATCCTAAATAATAACTAAAAATAAAATAATATCTCCAATTTATCTGTTGGAAATATTGAATTGTTCATTAAACTTTGGAATTAGTTCACTGAATGCTGGAATTATGGAAAATGATCATTAATCCGCTGATCTTCTACTACTAGGTTTCTTAGATTGATGATATATTCATGCCCTTGAAATCTAGAGCTGTTGATTTTCTGCCTTGGATTCTGGAAAGGTTGATGTTGTCTTCACAAAACCTGCTAGTTGCCCTCTCAAATCTGATTAACTTTGCCACCTGTATTAACTAGTTGTCCCTTCGAGTTCTATTTCTGTCGTTTATTTCCTTTCATCATCTTTTGAACACTTCATTATTGCCACAAAATATTTGAGGAAAAATGTATTTTGAATAATATTTTCCAAATATTTTGATTAAACTTGCAAATGAATTTCATAATTAAAATTTCAACATATTTGTTTGAATGATTTAATAAACCATCTTGTTTTGAAATCCATGTGTTGTTTTTCCTTCCCATGGATTTCCAAAACTATGTGTTGTTTTGTCTTCCCATGGATTTTTAAAAACCATGTGTTGTTTTGCCTTCCCATGGATTTTTAAAAACCATGTGTTGTTTTGCATGGTTGGTAAAGTATTTTTACTTTCTCCTTTTACTTTCACCTATAACTTCATTTCACACCTGTAAATATCCTTACCTGTAAATTAATTTCACTTTGCACATATCTCGAGGCATGAAAGATTGGGGGGTGGGGACATAAAGGTGATTTGAGTTTTTAATTTTGCATGAAATTAAATGTGGTCCTAATGTTTTAGAAATTAGGTTACAAAGTTATTTTTGAATTAATTTTAATATTTCAAACAAATAATTTCACACTTAGGCCTTTTTCTTTGTTTTGTGGTTTTGAAGAACATACTTCAACTTGCTCTATATTTTGATCCGGATGTCGGTTTGAAGCACCGGATATACCGTTGGAAAGATGATTCTGAGCACTTTACCATGAAACACTTGCAACATGATCTGAACTAGAATTTATATGAGAAACATCTCCCAAACATTTAAAATTTTCTTGACCACAAGACTTCAAGAATTTAATGGCTCCTTGGACAAGAAAACCTTTAGGCTATGACACCTAGTGATTCATAGGCTAAACTTTATCAACATATTCCCAAAAATAAACAACTAGTTAATCATCAATTGATCCTATAAATTATAGGACCCTAACATTGGCTCCAATGGGGATGACATCCTCCCTGTGAGGTGCCAAGAACACTGTAGACTAGTAGCCTGATCCTGTTGGCATTAGGATACAGATCTGGCACTATGGCACAGGTGTTGTCCTTGATGGCAACTCATGTAGATGACAGATCATAGTTCAGGCTCACAGAATGAAGAAAGAGAGGTATACGCAGGTTCCCCATTGACCAAGCCACGTGTACACACGGGTTCTTAGACCAAAAGGCGCGTATAACATACACATGCACTTTCACCAAAGGAAAGGCGCGTACATGTCGGAAAACTAAGTTTTGGTCCATGGTATTTGGCCATGGTAGTTTGGTATTGGTCCATGGTATTTGGTCTGAGGAATTGACCCCAAGTATTGGGTCTAAGGTATTGGTCTTACATGGTTTTGGACCATGGTACTGAGAGAGGTCTAAACCTATATAAGGAGAAGAAGTGTGAAAGTGATGAATATCTGATGAAGGGTGAGATCTAGTATGCAGGTTATGGGTATGTGATGTTTTGTTAAGGATACACATATGTGGTGAATGAAGGTTTATGAACCGGGATCATGAAGATTAAAATTCATTATCATTATATGGTATGATCATGAATAGATCTGAATACTGAGTCATGTCTTATCCTTTATATCTTATGTTCTAGGTATATCTAAAGTTGAAAATTGCAGCGAATGTATAAGTAATTATTTTCAGATCTGTATGTAGGTTCCCTTTGGTGAAAGAGCATATACATGTTGGTTCGACACAGCTAAGTAGCGTATACATTATGAGATTTGATATTTGAGGTTGTTGTTGGTTCTAGTGGTTGTTGCAGAGTTCTAGGTTTTGCTCTATGTTCTGGTGACTATGTTTTGATGATAGGGTTTCAGTGATTCAGTTGTTGGGTGATTCAGAGATTGATGATGCAGATACAGTTGATGGTTGTATTGTAGTGGAGATTGATTTTGTATTGATGGATCCAGTTTGAAAGTTTATGAAACGTGGTCCCTGGAAGAAAAGAGAAGGTCATAGCCTTCTGTAGGCCAACACCTATGTACTAGTAAATATATTGGCTAGTACAAGAGCTAGGGGGTTGTAGCTCCCTTTTAGTAGAAGCTGGAGAACGAGAGAAGGTTTTAGCCTTCTGCAGGTGGGTGCCTGCGTATTAGTATGAGTCTGCGCCAGTACAATATTGTAAACAGGTTTTTCTTATCTTAAAGAAAACAATAACAGGTGGTTTTTGTCCCACATTGGGTTTCCACCTTATATCATGGTGTTCATGTGTGCTTCTTATGTGTGATGATCTATTCTGTTTTACTGCACCTGTTTACTGTTGATATGGTCAATAATGCTCTGATGCACTCATTAAAGATCAACATATGATGAATTAACTGAATCATAAGTTTGCTGGATATACGCTAGTTGCATTAAACACATTTGCGTATACACGCGGGTTGCCTTAACTGAAGTAACATAGATGAATATGATAATGGAAATGAAAAGGTTATTGATTTGATAATACTGATTCACCCCCACCCTCCCCTCTCAGTATTATTTCCAAGAATTGGTATTAGAGTAGGTCCTTTAGAACAAGCTTGATTGCTTGAAGGAAGATCCATCAAGATGAGTAATCAAGAAAGAGAGGGATCCATCAGACCACCAATATTCGATGGGAGCAATTTTGTTTACTAGAAGATAAGAACCACAACCTATCTACAATCACTTGGAATGGCTATTTGGGAAATCGTGGAAGGAGGATATATATTTCTGTCACCAATTCCTATAGATACGGCAGGTAGAAAGCAATATGAAATCAATGCCAAAGTTGTTACTATCTTATTGGCAAGTTTCTCAAAATCAGAGTTTGTCAAGGTCATGCAGCTCAAATCAGCCAAAGAAATATGGGACAAAATTATTCTAAGCTACGAAGGAGATGCTTAGGTAAAACGTGCTAAGCTTCAAACTCTCAGAATTCAATATGAAACTCTTAAGATGCATAGTGATGAAAACATAGCTAATTACTTCCTACGTATAGATGAGATTGTCAATTGTATGAACAATCTGGATGAAGAAATTAAGGAAGTTGTCTTAGTTGAAAGTTTTGAGATCATTTTATGCTAAATTTGAATCCAAAGTGTTTGCCATAGAAGAAAAATAGGATCTACAGAATATCACTATGACGCAGCTTCAAGAAATCGTAACTGCTTTTGAAATGAGAAAAGGAGGACCATCAAAAAGGAGAGAAGCCACATTTAAAGTATCAACAAAGGGAAAAGAAAACCTCAATGAATTAGGATACATTTCAAAAGAAGAATATGAGGTAAATTTTGTCAAGAATCTTCAATGAGCATCTAGAAGGTTCAAAGGTAAGCTACCTTTCAAATGTTTTTCTTGTGGAAGAGTTGGTCATTACGTTGCTAGATGCCCTCATAACAAAGGAAAGATATCTGAAGAAGGTAATAGAACTTATTTTACTCATAATAATAGTAATTACTCATCCAATAGTGATGAAGATAATCAAGAAAGTAAACTTCTCATGGCATATGAAAATAATGACATAGAAAAAGATGAAGCTACCAGATTAAATGATCAGCTGGAGACAGTAACCAGAGTAAGGGAGCAGCTGCAGGATGTAGTAAAAGATCAGAGCATAACAATCCAGAGACTTGAAGCTAAGATCCTCTCTCTAAAAGAAGATCTTGAAGAATCAAAGAAGCAGAATGAAGAAGCTCTTGAAGAACAAGAAATTGAAGTGCTCAAATTAAGGCAACAAGTGGAAGAAGGAAGAAAAGCCGAAGAAAACATAAAGAAGCAATATCTGGAAAAGGAAGAACAACATCAGGTTGACGTAAATATATTAAAAGATAAATTAGAAGAAAAGGATAAACTGTTACGATTTCAAGATAGTACTAAGATTTTGGATGATATTCTTAGTAGTCAAAGATCCCCTGCTATCAAAACTGGTCTTGGTTTTTATGAAACTGTTGAAGGTGAATCTAGCTCATGGGGTGAGGGAAGGAATTCTAATGCAAAATATGAAATGATCAACAAGGAAATAAGTGGTCAACCCTAGCAACAACCAAGGAAAGAAATTCTTCAAAGAAAATCTTTTGCTCCTAATTGTGGAAGTGATAGATTGTTATTTCCTCTGATGAGTAATGTTGAATGTTATGAATGTCATACTCTTGGACATGTTGCAACCAGATGTAGAAGAAGAATGGTTTAAGACCATCACACAGAAAGATCATCACATTCCAGGTACTTTAAGGGATATTGTTTTTCTTGCAATATGTTTGGTCACAAAGCTATTGATTGCAATAAAAGGAATATGAAACATGTAAGATGTTATGCATGTAACAAGTTTGGACATAAAGTAAAGGAATGCAGGAGAAAAATTCAGACACCAAAGCAAAAGGAGCATACATCATCTCAATCACAGGTATTGAGAAAGACATAATTAGTGTCAGAAAGATGTGGCATAACTCAGTTAGCAAACATAACAGACCCAGGGGAAGCTGAAAGTGTAAACCTTTAGTATTCCAATTTGCATACGCAGATATTATGGAGTGAAGTCACATATATACGTGAGTTAGAGGCTACAATGTTGTGTATATGGAGATCTTAAGAAAAAGCAGCAGAACAGTTTAGGAAAAGAAGTCTGATATGGTTTGGTCATGGTATATGTTGGTTGGCATAGGTTCAGGGGGAGCATATGCTTCAAATAATGCATTATTGGCATTATGGTTAGAAGTCTTTGGTTATGATGCTTGTGATACATCTTGCTACTTATTGTTGGTTGGCCAAGAGAATGATATTGCAGGTTACAGGTCTGGATGCTGGTGATAGATGCTTATGGTGTAGATCATATATGGTGTACGATAGTTGCTGATGACTATCATGGTCTTGTTTAGATTGCTAGTCATTGTTATAAAAGTCATGTATATCATTTGATGTAAAGGTCATGAAAGGATCCAATTTATAACCCCACTTTGCATGGGAAGAATGATGTAATAATTTCTATTTCAGTCATGTATAAACATTTGGTGTATCCCCACTTGGTTGGGAGATTGATGTATGTATGAGTCATTGGTGATAGGAAGATCATACTCACTTAGTTGAGTTGTAGAGTCATGTTATTCTTTTGAAAAATATTTTTTTTCAGACTTGGCATAGGCTCAGGTGGAGCATGAACGGATTGATACATCGTAGCATGTACAAAGGGGGAGCTCAATTAGAGATTTTAGGATGTACTCAAGGGGAGTACGGAAAATAGAATGTATATCAAGGGAGAGAATATCTTGGTCTGCCCTTTGCCCTTGATGTCAAAGGGGGAGAGTGACTTGGTGTGGTTGTTGCCATCAAGTCCAAAGGGGGAGATTGTTGGCATTATGATATAGATCTGGCACTATGACACAGGTGTTGTCCTTGATGGCAACTCACACAGATGGCATATCACAGTTCAGGCTCACAAAATGAAGAAAGAGAGGTATACACAGTTTCCCCATTGACCAAGCCACGTGTACATGTGGATTTTCAGACCAAAAGGCGCATATAGTGTACACACACACTTTCACAGAAGGAAAGGTGCGTACATGTTGTAAAACTAAGTTTTGGTCCATGGTATTTGGTCCATGGTAGTTTGGTATTGGTCCATGGTATTTGGTTCAAGGAATTGACCCCAGGTATTGGGTCCAAGGTATTGGTATTATGTGGTTTTGGACCATGGTATTGAGAGAGGTCTAAACCTATATAAGGAGAGGAAGTGTGCAAGTGATGAATATCTGATGAAGGGTGAGATCTAGTATGCAGGTTATGGGTATGTGATGTTTTGTTAAGGATACACCTATGTGGCGAATGAAGGTTGATGAATTGGGATCATGAAGACTAAAATGTATTATCATTATATGGTATGATCATGAATAGATTTGAATACTGGCTCATGTCTTATCCTTTATATCTTATGTTATGGGTATATCTAAAGTTGAAAATTGCAGCGAAGGTATAAGTAATTATTTTCAAATCTATACGCAGGTTCCCTTTGGTGAAAGAGCGTATACACATTGGTTCGACACATCCAAGTAGCATATACATTATGAGATTTGATATTTGAGGTTGCTATTGGTTCTAGTGGTTGTTGCAGAGTTCTGGGTTCTGCTCTGTGTTCTGGTGACTGTGTTTTGATGATATGGTTTCAATGATTCAGTTGTTGGGTGATTCAGAGATTGATGATGCTGATATAGTTGATGGTTGTATTGCAGTGGAGATTGATTTTTTATTGATGGATCCAGTTTTAAAATTTATGAAACGTGGTCCCTGGAAGAAAAGAGAAGGTCATGGCCTTCTGTAGGCTAGCGCCTACGTACTAGTAAATATATTGGCTAGTACAAGAGCTAGAGGGTTGTAGCTCCCTTCCAGTAGAAGCTGGAGAATGAGAGAAGGTTTTAGCCTTTTGTAGGTGGGTGCCTGTGTACTGGTATGAGTCTGCGCCAGTACAAGATTGTAAATAGGTTTTTCTTATCTTAAAGAAAACAACAACATGTGGTTTTTGTCCCGCATTGGTTTCCCACCTTATATCATGGTGTTCATGTGTGCTTCTTATGTGTGATGATCTGTTCTGTTTTACTGCACATGTTTACTATTTATATGGTCAATAATGTTCTGATGCACTCATTAAAGATCAACATATGATGAATTAACTGAATCAGAAGTTTGCTGGATATACGCTAGTTGCATTAAACACAGTTGCGTATACACGTGGGTTGCCTTAACTGAAGTAACGTATATGAATATGATAATGGAAATGAAAAGGTTATTGATTTGATAATACTGATTCAACGCTCCCCCCACCCCCCTCTCAGTATTATTTCCAATATATCCATTGGGCTGATCCCAAACTTGCAACTTGTGACCTATTCTGAAATTCAAACCTCTGTACAAATTGAAAATGATACTGAATACTGTAAACTATAAACTAAATGTTGAAAAATATGCTTGCCAAGTAATCTTATTTATGTATTACAATCCTATTCTAACATCTGAGGACCAAATGCTTGATTTCAAGCAATGTAAAGCCTCCAATATAACCAATAAAAAATTTGATCCAATACTTGGGCTCCTTGATTATTTGTAAGCATAATCAAAACTAGAAATTATAAGGGCATTGGAAATTGATTGTAAGTTTGATCTTCAGAATAAAAACATAATATGAACTCTGTAGTGATCAATTCCTCCATGTAGACTGCTATGGGATCGTGAAAGACATGACTTATTGTTTGATTTTAAAATAATTCTGTAAATTTATCGTCATGCTTGGGCAGTTCATATATGACTTCTTTACCATCATACAATTTCAGCTGTGAGTCATCATATCTATTCTCAAAACAATCCTCAACCTCAATATCAAAATGAAACACTACCTCTTCTTGTTTTGGCAGATAAAGGTTCTCAAAGAAATGATTATGAAATTGTAAATTGTGGCCCTGAATTTGACTTCTAAGGCCTGAAGATCCTTCTCAATTTATTCAGCAAACTCTGCTAAAAATATGATCTTGGCTTCAGAGCTACATTTGCATTTCTCTAGATAAATAGGCAAAAAATATGAGAAAGCCTTATTAATATGATCATCATCAAAATTATCCCATTATTCCTTGAAACCTTCAATAGAGATAGGGTCTGCCACATACCCTGTCAGCTTGTTTAGCAAGCAAACTGATTAGTGTGTAATGGAGTCGCCATGAGTGTTTTGCAATCTAGATTCTTTGACATGGAGTCTTTGGATCAAGTTGAAACTTGATTGGAGTTGCCAAGTGAATGGTTCATCCTTCTCGTGTCTAATCATTTTCCACCATTAGAAATCAGATCTGAAACTTGATACTCTTTCCTGAGGATGATGAAACCTTGTTCCCCAGTATGGTCGCCGGAATGTTATAACTTCGTAATTTCTTAAGGTTGTGAAAGAAACCCATAGGTAAGTACAAAACCACTTTTAAGCTTAGGAGCTAGCCCTTCTAAACTCAGAGAGGGATCTCTCTATTGGATTTAGATATTTTGTTGTGGGATTTTAGGCTAGTTATTAGGTTTAGAGTTTGGTTTTTTGAAATGTTTAGTTGAAACTACAAGGAAAGGCCATTAGGCAATGGAGTCAAATTCTTAGGGTGACCAAATGTAGTAATATCAAAACATATTGAAACAAGGCAAGGTAGGCAGCCTATTGGATTTTTGAAGCTTCATGAATTGAAAAAGGAGGAAAAGATTCAAATTCAATTAAACATAGAGCATTTTAACATGAATTCTATATTTAATTTCAGTTTGAAACATATATATTGGTTATAAGCCAGGACATAGTGTAATTAAACAAGTTCAACCCTTTATCTTATTTTAAACAATTCATATAAGAAAACATATGAAAATTGAGATATAACAAGTTTATAAAAGGAAAGACATCACTAATTAGCCTAACAGATGAATCTTGGAACAATATTCTATATTAATGAAACGATCACTTTTAGCTCAGTGAACAACTTTACATCAAAATGTGCTTTCTTGATACAAGTCCCAAACTTTCTTTATTACAAATGAAACAATATATAGAATAAAGCTCTCCTAAACCGTTACAATAATTCTGGATAAAATCCTGAATAATAACTAAAAATAAAATAATATCTCCAATTTATTTGTTGGAAATATTGAATTGTTCATTAAACTCTGGAATTGGTTCACTGAATGCTGGAAATCTGCAAAATGATCCTCAATTTGCTGATCTTCTACTGCTAGGTGTCTTAAACTGATGATATCTTCATGCCCTTGAAATCTAGAGCTGTTGATTTTCTGCCTTGGATTCTGGAAAGGTTGAAGTTGTCTTCACAAAACCTACTAGCTTCCCTCTCAAATTTGATTAACTCTGCCACCTCTATTAACTAGCTGTCTCTAAGTTCTATTTTTGTCATTTTTTTTCATTTCATCATCTTTTGAATGCTTCATTATTGTCACAAAATATTTGGAGAAAAAAATATATTTTGAATAATATATTCTAAATATTTTGACTAAACCTGTAAATGAATTTCATAATTAAAATTTAACCATATTTGTTTGAATGATTTAATAAACCATCTTGTTTTGAAATCCATGTGTTGTTTTTCCTTCCCATGGATTTCCAAAACTATGCGTTGTTTTTGCATTCCCATGGATTTTTAAAAACCATGTGTTGTTTTGCCTTCCCATGGACTTTTAAAAATTGTGTTGTTTTGCATAGTTGGTAAAGTATTTTCACTTTCCCCTTTTACTTTTACGTTTAACTTCATTTCACACCTATAAATATCCTTACCAATAAATTCATTTCACTTGCCCCAGTAAATTCATTTCACCTGTACCTGTAAATTCATTTTACACCTTAGCCTCATTTACCTCAGCCTCCCATCCGTAAAATTAATTTCATAAATCTATGAAATATTTCATTTACATGAGTCTCATTTTACAAAACCTCCCATCCCTAAACTTATTTCATAAATCAATGAAATTTTCCTTTCCCGCCATATTTTAATAAAATTTGAATTAATATGGATAATGGTTTTTCGGAGTGAATTCGGACCCCCTCCTTGCTTAAATGTCGAAGGGTTTGAAATATATTAGATTTAACTTTACACATATCACGAGGCATGAAAGATTAGGGTGATTTAATATTTAAGTGTGGGGTGGGGACATAAAGGTGATTTGAATTTTTTATTTGAGGGGCCAGGGGGTCTGAAACAGATCCATAAACATTGATTTAGCTATGCACATATCTCGAGGCATGAAAGATTAGGGTGATTTAATATTTAAGTGCAAGGTGGGGACATAAAGGTGATTTGACTTTTTCATTTTGACTTTGGCTGATGCATGAAATTAAATGTGATTCTAATGTTTTAGAAATTATGTTGCAAAGTTAATTTTGAATTAATTTTAATAATTCAAACAAATAATTTCACACTTAGGCCTTTCTCTTTGTTTTGTGGTTTTGAAGAGAAGACTTCAACTTGCTCTATCTTTTGATCCAGATGTTGGTTTGAAGCACAAGATATACCATTGGAAAGTTGCTTCTGAGAAATTTACTATAAAAACACCTGCAACATGACTGAAACAGACTTTATATGCAAAAAATATCCCAAATATTTAGACTTGTCTTGACCATAGGACTTCAAGAATTAAATGGCTCCTTGGACAAGCAAACCTTTAAGCTATGACTCCTAGTGATTCATAGGCTAAACTTTATCAAAAGATTCCCCAAAATAAATAACCAGATAATCATAAATTGATCCTGTAAATTATAGGACCCTAATAGAAATAAGGGAATTCAATATAGAGGGTTAGATATAATGCAGAATCCTAAGCATCAAGCTCCAACAAAAGTATGAAAGAATGAGGAGGTGAAATGGTAGGAATTGTGGGGTGCGAATTAAGGTTTCATACTCTATACCTCATGAACACATTTGTCATTAATCAACATCAGTAAATTTGTGTTGATTACAAATACACAAGTAAATATGTAACTACACAGGTACTATTATTATTCTGCAACATACATATAACCATGAGAGAGTGAAACTAGTAGCTTCATTACATAATTTTAGTAGAAGATAAACATACATGAATTGAAATACAAAGAGGAAAACATAATGCTCATTGCCTTGATAGAAATCAACATAATATTTTCATTAATCCTTCAAGAGTCTAAATCACGAGTCCATTACCTTTAGCAAAGTATAACTCAAGTCCCTCATGAACAAGCAAATAGAACCAAAAGTGGAATCACGGAATTTGGACCACTCGGGTGCAGAATTCTGCAAACCTCAATTAAGTGTTTCTTCCCTCCTTTTATAAGGAGAGGGAGAGCTTTGAAAACCAAATACAAAATATCATAGTGAGAGCTCTAGCTGTATGATCGAATCGCTGTCTTGGCATGTGATCCACAATGATTACAACCACGATTTGATTCCTTCCTTTAAAATTATGCAAGAAATACAAAATAAATAAGGAAAAACGAATAATGGTGGGGAAAATATCTCCTAGTCGTTCCTGTTATGGCCTCTGCTCAGACCACGTATCTACCTCAATGATTAGGTTAGTTCGCTTGTCGCTTTCCTCTTTAACCGCTTGAATTCCCCACTATCTGGAGTTGAGAGCGATCAACCGTGGTGGCCTTAGTGGTGTCGCAGAATCACAACTGTCGTCGACTCATCCATCACTTTAGACTTCCCTATATTACACTATCAGAGCCTGATATGTCCAGTAGTGTCATCACAGTGTAATATCGGAGAAGTCCCATATTGCAACTTCATAGTGGTGCGGCATTCAAATCCGCCAATTTTTTATCTCCGATGCTCCTTGGCCCTTTTTGTTTTAGTTCATTTCAGAATTTCTCTCGATAAGACCGACGACTGTGACCTGGTGCTTATCTTGAGGCACTAGGGCCTTCTTTTCCTACCTGGGGACTTGTTAATGCCTAGAAAATCGTTGCATCAACATCGGGGAAAACCACCCGGTCCGGACCTTAAAGGCAACTCCTTTTCCATTTGGTGTGGTGGCTCCGACTAGATATAATGGGACCAATTTCCCAATGATTTGTAAATAAGATGGATAAATGGTTGATTTTCTATTATCTAATGATAGTGATGGATGATTTATTCCAAAATGCAAAATTATAAACAACTAATCTATCCCGGGAAATTTCCACTTTAGTGTAACTTTTGATGATCTTTATCTACAAATAGGCATATAGATGACTCTATTGATAAATAAAGACATTAATTCATATGATAATTACTTTGTTCAAGTAGTTGAACAAAGTAATCATTAAAACATTATACACTATTCTTCATATAGCATTGACATAAATATGATTGAAAGAATAACATTCCTTAAACATTCAATAGTGATAAGTATAAGGACTATTGTTAAAACACATACACATATCAAATGATAGCAAGATTGAATAAACAATGATTCATATAAAAGAATGGAGCAATGAAATAGATAATAGTACCATATGTAATTGGAATCCCTTTCAATATCAATCACATTCAGATTTCGTCTTCAAACTTAGAAATACTCTCACAAAAAGCAATAGTGCATATCTCATCAAAGTATTCTTCACTAAAATTCAGAATATAGGCCCAGTCTTCATAAAACAAATATATACCAGAAGCACAATAGTGTGACTCTAGATCCAAGTTTTGATACAAAAATTAAGGACCCTTTCTAAATACATTAAAGGGTCTATAAATACTATCTAAGCTAACTGATTATGAAATAAAAAATGCTATGATGTGGTATAACCAAATCATGAAAATCTCCTTGAAATAGGAATGCTTGCATTCGGTAGAATGATTCACTGTTTCGGCCAATCATCTTTTGGCTTGAGCTGGCATATAGCAAGCATTGGTTGCAATTTTGGAGGGTGACTCAGACGTGAATGCAGTTGGGTTGAATACGTAGCATCATGAATTTTGGGAATCATGTAACCAATTGCATCGGTTAAACATTTCAGTGCTTCCTTTTGACTATATGGTTTAACTAGGAAGAACCAAAAGGTGTCCCAAGTTAAACTTTGGATGCCTGCAATTAATCTCTCCTTCTATTCTAAATCCTGTTTGCATGATTGTTCCAGTGCTTTAGCTGATGGCAATTTGCCTGGAGTGCACTCTAAATTAGATAGATAAAGAGTATCATTAATTAACTCAATCAAATTACCATTTGCTGATCTACATCATGAAGTTTCCCTTTCTGCTTTCATCAATTGTGATTGCCATTCTAGGAAAAGAATTTCCTTGTGTGATTCTAGAATTCTAGGCAGATTTGTAGCTTTCCCTTCACTAGTTTCTTACCAGGCAAGAAAGTTTGTTAATGTCTCATTGGCTTGTTCCAAATTCTGCCTTGCGTCAACTGATTTGTCAATCATTGTTGAAGAAATCTCATAGAGGGGCTCAGAAAGGGAAATATTATGACATAGTAAATTTAACTGTTTAATCAATGTCTTATTGATTTGGAGAGCTTCGGATCTGAAGTTTGCTGGATGAGGAAAACTTTTGAAAATTTCTATTTGTTGTGATAGTTGAGCGATTTGCTCATCTTTTGTTTTGCTCATTTGTTCATTCATTGATTTCAGCTTGGCCAGTGGTAGAGATAGTTCCTTTTGTTTCTGAACTGCACTTTGGTCTATCCTTTGCTTCTCCTTGAGTAATTGCTCATTTAGTTGGTTTTTCAACTGTTGCTGTGCTGCCAACTGCTATTCTAACTGCTTTATCCTCTGCTGTCTTTCGGAGACTTGTGCCTCCAATGAAACGATTATCTGATCTTTTTCTTTGAGTAAATTGCTAACCTTTGATGCTTTATCCATAGTAGTTTCCGAGTATGCCCTGGCATATTGAGAGAGTTTTGTGAGGTCTTCGGAAGGATTGAATTCTTCTTTCCATACCATATTGGCCATCTCTGTTTGTGCAAGTAAAAGGGAAGATTGATCAAGCCTTCTCTTTTTCCTTTGCCTTTTTACTACAGCCCTATGCTTATGGCTGTAGAAGACATCTAAAGGTGGTATTTCTTCTATATGCAAAATGATTTCATGTGATGGATCCTTAGGAATTATCTCTACATCTTGAATTATGGGTAGGCCGCTGGTTCCTTAAGTTGGAACCGTATTTGTTGCTGTCTTATGACCAATTGTCACTTCAGGCGTGTTAAAACCCTGCAAATTTTCAGGATTGCTTATAATGGAATCGAACTTTTGCCATTCTTTTAGAAGCTTGGGATCAATCTGAGTATCTATCTCCATGTGTTCACTGTCTTTTCCCTGTTCTTTCTCCTGTTCTGGCGCTTTTTCTTTCTCAGGCATTTTTCCCACTGCAGGAGATTTGTCAACAGTTTGTTGTTCAGGCTTGCTTGATTGGATTGTTGGGGTGGTGGCTAATAAGTCTAGAGGCAGAGTTTGCAACCTCTGTTCTTTAAGCATATTAAAAATTTTCAGCCCTTCATCTTGATACCTGATCTTGGCCAATGATTTTACCTGAAATAGTGATTCAGCTGAGGAAAATAGGTCATCGAAGTCATCCTTTTCATGATCAAACTTTGTAAGTTTGGCTTGTTCAAGAACATTATAGGCAACTTTTCTTGGATCATATTTCCTGTTGGGAATTGTTGCAAGATTTAGCATTTGTATTTTTCTTGCCTCCTTTTTTGCATGTTTGTAATCATAAAGAATGAAAACACCACATCTTAAAGGGAATGTAGGCCAAACCTATTTCTTGGAATTTCTAAAGGTTTTGGATGTCCCTTCTGTTGTTATCTGATAGGCCAATTCCCGAGCTAATAGCTTATCGGGCACATACAGGGGAAGGACATGGGGCTTTGTAAGGCTACCAAAAATCCTTATATAAGTGAACTTGTCTTCTCCGAACCAATTACCTACTGTAGTCAAGTCGATCCCTGCTTCCTCGAAAATCCTGGGGGCAGGCTTATCAAAAATAGCATAATACACAGGCAACATAAAGCCATTGCAAATTTTATACAAATGATTTTTGTAGTGAGCCTTCCATAACAGTTGATGATAAATATGGATTGGCTTAGGGTCTCGGGGAGTCCATCTCCATTTGAGTACTGGATATTTAGAATTAAAGCAAATACTATCCATAATATAAGCACTGTAATAAAAGGGGGGAATGGTCCTGGTAGTCTTACGTGCATTTGATCTTAATTCAAGAATTGCTGTGGCTAATTTTTCGGACAATATATTTTCCCAATCCATCACATAACTATTGATTGCTGCCTCCATCAGAGGGACCATTTCAATAGTGAACTTAGCAAAGTCATGTATTCCCCACATTCTACACATCATAGCTCTGACATAACAGTAAGGAGAAGCCAATGAGTACATAGAGTACTTACCTAATGATTCGTGCTTGTGCTTCTCGGAAAAATGTCTCCATTGCTTAACCGGGGCTGATTCCGACTCGTTTTCATTTGCAAATTTTTCAAGGAAGGCTTTTTTGTACCGCTTTTCAGGCTCAGGTAAGTGATACATTTTCCTTAGATCATCAGGCTGAAACGAGCCAAATATCCTCCCGTCGACCGTGCAAAATGTTCTGTTTGAGACTGGAATTTCTTCTACCACCCATCTCACTACATCAGTATATGGTAGGATTTTTTCTCGCGTTGCTATTCTGTGCAGATATGAACAAGCTAAATCTTTGAGGGATGCTTTCGATTTGTTACTTGAGTCAGCTGTGGCTTCCTCTGACATTTCCTCAAGCTCTTCTGCTTCTATTAGATTGTAGATGCTCTCCTAGCTAATGTTTCCTAGACTGAGGTACATAGTGTCTGAAATTAACCCTTTTTTTCTTGGTCCGGGATCTTTGGCTGGCTGCGCTGTTGCTGTAGGAGTCACTACTGTGGATTTCTTTGATTTCTTTCCCATTTGTTTCAAATTTCTGATTTCAGTGGAATTCTGCACAAGCAATTGAAAATTCGTGATACAGAGAAATGCTGCTATAGACCAATATGATAATGAAAAAAGAGTTACGTCAATCAGCAGGTGATAATGGATTATAGTAAGATTACCGCGGATAAAATCTAAAGGAAAGATATACCCTTAACTACTTCATTGATTAGCCATTTAACCTGTCAATCGTGGTAAAGAAGATTTTAAATTTCCATCATATCGTTTATATGCCAAATGATTCATTCAAGTGTGGGTTAGATTTATTTGATGGATAATCAGAGGTAAATCACAAATCGGTGATCGACAATGTTAAGGGAAAGGCTTTAATGTTTGTTTTAAATATCTCTGATCACCAAAAGGTGATACAATGCATGCAAACCTTTTAAATATATTCTCGAGATGTGCGCCTCATTAATACATCGCAATCAAAGGATGGGTTCGGGCTTTATTATTCTGTCATTGTGATTTCACCGATTGCCAATTGCGATATGCTTTATCGCATCAGAGGATTTGAGCTCGCTTTCAATTATGTTTTGGCTTGTTGTTGTCATCGCCGATTTTCCGATTGAGATATGTTTTATCGCATCAGAGGAATTAAAGGGCTGCTTTATATTGTGTTTGGCATTTGATATCTCCGATCTCGGATTGCGATGGCCTTTTTGGATCAAAGAGAATGGATGTGTTTTTCCATAAGTTTCCTTCGTTATTGCGATATGCGATCTTCCGATCGCTTTATTGCAATAATGAAGAGTTTTATAAATTTTTTAAAGCCACACTTTTATTTCTATTCAAAAGGCTTTTAAAATGATTCATTTACCTTAAGCCTTTTAATAAGGGTTTTCTTATGATGGGTTAATACCAATTTATTTACACATCTAGCTAAGTTTAAATTTAAAAAAGGGACCCATTTCATATTGTGATTTTGTATAAAATTTTTATGAAATGGGGGTTTGTTGTATAGCACAACAATTGGCGATTTACTGGGAGAAACAATTATCTCTGAGAAAGTAATATAATACTTTAACTTTCTCAATCTGGAAACCTTACTTGATAGAGAAAATATAATATAACTAGGTAATCATAAATTATGAATGTAATGATAACTATTTTTGCTATTTCTTTTCTTTTCTTAAAATTAAATACATTCTAAGCTTTAAATAAACCTTAATTGGTTGATAACGATAAAACAAAAGACTTTTCCAACTTAGCTTTTAAATTACTCCTTTGTCATAGGTAGAGCCTCTACTGCCAGCTAACATCTATAGTCTCGACAGGGTTACCTTTTAACCATTTGATCATTCATTATTCCATCCATTTCAGAGTATAATTAAAAAGAATGAATCCAAAAGATATGTTTTCATATCTTTTGTATTACTTTTTCCTTTTTTTCTTATTTTGTAAGATAAAATCCATTGTCCTGGTTTGGTGGCCAGCTATTGACAATGCCATTCACTAGTTGTAATTTAACTTAACAAGCTGGATCGTGATGAGACCCCTTGTCTTATAATTATAAGCCATTACTCTGTTTTGGTATGCAGTGTTGGTAATGTCAGTTGAACTATTTCCCTATGATCATGGTAAGCAGGGTTGTAATAAGACCTCTTATCTTTTATATCAAATATATTTTAGAATTACACTCTGAGTAATTATAAACTTTGATGGATGGGATGAAAAATTTTCTCCTTAAGAGAATATGGATGACGGGGTGGGAGTTGAAGATGCTAAGATTGAATCAGTTTCTGTTTTGTATTGATAACCGTTTTCAGGCTTCTAAAACTTTAAAATGATTTACAGTATTTCTAAGTTTTGAGAAAATTTCACAAAAATAAAATGGGGTTTTCAGAATCTAATTATACCTAATTTCCTAGAGTTTTCTTTTTTCTTTAAGGCTTCCATTTCTTAAAAGTAAATATCAAAACTATTTTCTTTTGAGTAACTTTTTCAATATAGCAAAGACTAATGAGAGGATTTTCACAACTTTATTTCCTAGGATTTTTAAACAAACTAATTTATTCACACAAATCCTGCTAAAAATTGAATATTTAGAAAGGGAGAAGGGGTTACCTTCTCAATTGAAGAATTTTTTCAGAATAAGGCCGTTGACAGGAAGAGAATCTCTCTTTTCTTATATATCTTGTAATATGAATGTAGAAGGGCCTATATTCTCACTGATTTGGAATGGTCCAAGCCACATCTTCTGGAACTTAGTGTGTTTTCCTTTATCCTCGTGGGCTTTGTTCCATTTCAAAACTAAATCACCAACTTGTAAATATTTTGAGCCAGTTGAAGTTGCATCAAAAGATGAATTAATAATCTGCTGATGTTTTTCATATATAATTCGGGCTTTCTCCCTTTCTTCTTCTAGTTTCAAGATTTGATCATGTCTTAGTTGAATAGAAGATGCGGGACTTTCTTCAATAAACTATACTAAAGCTAGTGATGGAAGTACTAAGTTTGCTGGTATGATAGCTTCCTTTCCATACATTAGATTAAATGAAGAAGTGCCTATGGAGGCCTTATGTGTTATTCGGTCAGCCCATAGTGCAAATATCAAAGATTTATGCCAGTTTTTATGATTTTTCTCAATAGTTTTCTTAATGATTTTGATAAGATTTGTATTGGTAGATTCTACTAAACGATTACCCTGAGGGTAGTAGTTTGCAGAATACTTCAATTTAAATCCCCTTTTGATAGCAAACCCAAAATATAGAATTTCCAGAGAAGTAAGATGCTTTATAAAAAATAAGAGCGTTTGGGACACCAAACCTAGTAATAATGAACTGATCTATGAATTCAATGATTGCCTCAAAGTTTGTTGTTTTCAAAGGAATTACTTCAACCCACTTAGTAAAGTAATCGGTAGCTGTAAGGATATACCTATGTTGTTTGGATGGATGTGGAGTGATTTCTCCAATGATATCCAATCCCCATTGTTCAAAAGGCTGTTCAATGTTGACTGGCTGCAAAGGGAAAGTTGGCTTCCTTTGTTTTCCACTAGTAGTTTGACAACTTTTGCATTTCCTTACATATTCATGAGTATCTCTGAACAAGGTGGGCCAGTAATACCCAGCATGAATGATTTTGTGAGTTGTTGTATCAACTCCAAAATGTCCCCCTGCTGGTCCATCATGTAGCTCCTGCAAGACCTTTTGCGCTTCAGGTTTTTCTAAGCATCTTAACAAAATTGAATCATAATTTTGTCTAAACAATACATCATCTATAATTATGAAGTTTTTTGCTTTCAATCTTATGGAACGTTTGTTTTTATAGGAAATATTAGAAGGGGCATATCCATTTTTCAAATAGAAAATCAGATCTGCGTATTGAGATTCGGGATTAGAGGTACTTATCTGATTGATCTCTTCAATATCTTTTGTACCTTTAGGTTCCTGAATATTTGAAGCTCCTGATAACAACCTGCAAAAACCTTGGCCTTTGACAATCTTTGCTGGTTTGATTTCCAAGTCATATTCTTGTAATGATGTGACCCAATTTGCTCTCTTTTCTCCTAATTCCCTTTGAACTAGTAACTATCTTACTGCTGAAAAAGGGACTATAAATTTTGTGTGAGATTTTAAGAGAAAGGGTATGTAGTGTTTAATGGCTTTGTATACAACAAAGGCTTTTTCAAATTCTAAGTAATTAAGTTCAGCACCTTGAAGGTTTGAACTATAAAATGAGACTAGTGCCTCCAAGTTTTGATCGTTAATTTGCGTCAGCACTGCTGCGTAAGATGAATCAGATGCAAGAGTATATAACATGAAGTGATTTGAAAAATTAAGAGTGCTTAAATTGGGGGAATTTATGATTAATTGTTTGATGGAATCAAATGCCTCTTTTTCTATAGGCCCCCAATTAAACACTAAATTTTTCTTAATCATGGTTTGTAATGGTAAAACAATTTGTGAAAAATCTGGTACAAATCTTTTTACAAAGTTAATTTGAACTAAAAATGATTGCATGGATTTTTTATTATGAGGGAATGGAATATCAGAAATCTCTTTGGTTCTATCTCGATTAATATAAATACCATCCTTTGAAACAATGAAGCCCAAGAGTTTACCTTGGTCAAGAGTGAAAAAGGATTTCTTAGGATTGAGTGAAATGCCATACCTTTTGCAGCGTCGAAAGATTTGTTTCAAATCATGCAAATGATTTGATCTTTTCTTAGAGAACATAGTAATATCATCTAAATAGACAACTACTGATTTATTGATCAGTCCTTTGAATGCTATGTCCATCGCTCTTTGAAATGTAGCTCCAATGTTAATTAATCCAAAAGGCATTTTTTGATAGGCGTAAGTTACCCACTTGGTTCTAAAGGTAGTCTTAATTCTGTCATCAGGGTGGACCAAGATTTGATTATACCCTGAAAAACCATCTAAGAAGAACATTAATTCAGAACTAGCTACTGAATGGAGAGTTTGCTCCATGGTAGGTAAAGGGAAGTTATCCTTTTGACTTGCTTTATTAAGATTTCTAAAATCAATACAAATTCTAATGTCACCATT